>JARJCN010000089.1:0-193192 GCA_029282135.1 Mycena belliarum
TGAGAGACGATCACCCCGAGATATTCGATCGACGACTTCTCGAACTCACACTTCTCCGGGCGCAAGTAGAGCTTGTGCTCCCGGAGCCGCCGGAGGACCTCCCGGACGATCTCCCGGTGGCGCGTGAGGTCGGAATGGGCGATGAGGATGTCGTCGAGGTATATCATGACGTCCCCGGACAAGATGAGATCTTGGAAGATGTCGTTCATCATTGTCTGGAAGGTCGCGGGGGAGTTGGTCAGGCCGAAGTACATCACCAAGGGCTCGAAGAGTCCCCGGTTAGTCCGGAACGCGGCTTTCCACTCGTCGCCTTCGCGGATCCGGACGTTGTTGAAACCCCACCGGACGTCCAGCTTCGTGAAGTACCGAGCTCCTTTCAATCGATTAATAAGATCGTTGATCAAAGGGAGCGGGTACCGGTTTTTCACGGTCATCGCATTGAGCGCGCGATAGTCCTGGACGAACCGGAGGCCTCCGTCCTTCTTTTTGACGAAGAAGACGGGGGACGCCATCGGGGACTTGGAAGGCCGGATCCGTCCGGTCGCCAATCCCTCCTCGATAAACGCGTCGAGTTCGCGCTGCTCGAGGGGAGAGATCGGGTAGACCTTACAGTTCGCGGGCTTCGAATCCGGGACGAGTTCGATAGCGTGGTCCCATGTCCGGCGCTCCGGTAACGAGTCGAACGACTCCCGGTTGAAGACGTCCTCGAACTCCCGGGCCCATTCCGGAATGGAGTCCGGAGGGGGCGCGGAGTTCCGGGCGAACGCCTCCGCTAACCGCTGTGAAACGGTTCCGGTGGCCCGGATGTCTTCGGAAGGGGTGAACCGGGTATAGAATATCCGGTCCCCTTCCTCGATCTGGTAGTCGTCGTCCTCGGTACCGGAGTCTTCGGAGTCATTCTCCGGAGGCCCCGGAGGGTCTTCGGAGTCGTCCTCGTCCTCGTCCGATCGGTCCTCCACGTCTACGACGCAGATCGCCGGAACCGGACCGGAGCGTAGCCGCTTGAGCAACTGCGCGGCGGAGCGAGCCGCGCGGCGCTCGGAACGAGCCTCGGTGGTGCACGTAGCGCAACCGGCAGGGCAGCGGCTCATCTTGACCTCCCGGGTTTCCCAGTTGATCTCCGGGTTGTGCTTCCGGAGCCAGGAATACCCGAGGATGAGCTTCTCCTTGCCGAGGCGCGTGACCGCGAGTTGGACACGCTCGCTGTGACCCTTGTACGTGAGAACCACGTCCGCGATGTCCCGGATGTAGCCGGCCTCGTTGGGGCTGCCGTCTACATTGAAGACCGGGATCGGCTGCGAAAGGCGTCGGACCGGGAACTGATTGGCAGCGACGTACTCCGAGTCGATGAATTCGGAAGTCGCGCCACAGTCCACGAGCCCGTTGGTCGAGAGCTTCGCAGCGCTATCGGTGGACATGAACTCGAGCGGGAGGTGCAGCGAGTTGGGAGCCGGGATTGCCGCGACGGTGTAGCGCTTCGGGAGCCTTCGCTCCCAGGAGGGCTTCCGTGGTGCACGCGGGATTGCCGGGGGGACCGGAGCGGTTCCGGAGTCCGGAGGAACCGGAGCGGCCGGAGGATTGGTCAGCGATGACGCATTGGAGTTAGAGTTCGAGAACCTTTGCTCCATTGCATCATCGCTATTTTTAGCCGGACCTTGATGGGGTGGTGCGTCTATCGTTTCAATAGGGGAAAGGGGTGTATTGTCTGACTCGTTAAACAACACATTGAAACGATTGGGGGACGCGAACGAGGGCGCACTGCTCACTCGTCGCGGAGGGGAAAATCCTCCGGACCAGGAGCAGCCGCGGCGGCGGAATGCTGCGCGGCGGCCTCGGACGACGCAACACGGGCCAGCAGCTCCTCCAGCAGCTCACCGTCCAGCTGCCGGATCACCTCATCCAGCACGTCGACCGCGCGGATGTCGACCGGAACGGTGCAGTCTCGGGCGAAGTGGTTCGGGTCGCCGCAGCGGAAGCAGCCGCGGCGGGGGGCAGCGCGCGCGCGGGTCCGGTCGACGTCCATCGGAACCGGAGCGGGAGCCGGGGGCGCTGCGAACCTCGGAGGGGCAGAGGGAGCGGCCGGAAGGGAAACCGGGATCATCCGGGCACGGTTCGGAACGTGCGCGGACCTTCCGGACGTTCCGGTCGAGCCGATCTTTGAGCGTTGGATCGACTCGTACTGGCGGTACGCGCGGAGACGCCAGCCGGGGTAGTCCTCGAGGTCCGGAGGGTCGCTCGAGCCGGTGATGGCGAGGTTGATCGCCGGGTCGAGTCCGGTCCTGTACTTCGTGACCTTGATGAGCTGGTCTTCGAAGCCGGCGAGGTCGACGAGGTCCTCGAAGTCGTCGGTGTACCGGTAGATGTCGCGATTGCCCATGTGGTACGCACGGGACTCGAGCTTGTGCAGGGCGTGGTCCTGCTCGTTCTCCTCGATGAACCGGAGCCGGAACTCCCGGACGAAGTCCTCCCAGAGAAGGAAGGGGAAGGGCTCCTTGGCGCTCTGGCGTTCGGCCCAGCGCTGTGCCGCATCCTTCGCCATAAAGGACATGGCGAACCGGATGGCCTTGTCTTCGGAGGGATCCCCGTAGGCGTCCCGGAAGCCTTCCGGAACCAACCGGATGTACGTCCGGACCGCGTGGAGGAACGCGCGGCCTTGGGTCCGGTCGCCGTCGAAGACGAACGGGGGGTTCGGTCGGAGGACCGTTTTGTTCGCGGAGGTGATGTCCGAGAATAAGCCTGGACTCGCGGCCGGAGCGGGTGCCGCAGGGGCCGGAGCAGGTGCGGGTTGCAGGTTGGTGACGAGGGCGGTCAAGCGCGCGAGGCTCGCCTCGATAGCGGACATCCGGGCGTCCGCGGTCGGGTCCGGAACCGGAGCTCCAGGAGCGCCGACGGGGGTACTGCCGGGCATGTCGGCGACGATGCGGGGGGAGGAGGGGGCAAGATTCGAATGGGGTGAGGCTGGAGTGCTATCTGAGCTGTCCGAGCCTTCGACGCCGAACTTCGCAATCTTGACCGGTTAATCCCTAGAAGACGTTCTTCTGCTGTAAGGGCAACCACGCGGCCCGAGAAGTCAAGGGTCCTGGCGTGGGGAATCCGAAGGTTAATTGACAGGCCGTGCTACTAAGTACAAGTATAGCGCACCTGGCGTGGGGAATCCGAAGAGAAGAACGTCTGAGGATTCCCACGCCCGGAGCCGCCTAAAATACCTACTGACTAGTAGCACGTGCGCGGGGTGATCGGAGCAACCGGAGTGACGCGCATAGGTCCCGTGCGCGGTCACAGGCCACGTGGTATCCGGAACCGGAGTTCCGGCGGGGTCGCGGGAGCGGGCGAGCGGGGGCGGAGGGAGCAACGGGGGGAGCGACGGAGGGAACGGGGACTGGGGCGGAGGTCGGAGCGGAGGCGGGGTCGGGGGCCGGAGCGGAGACCGGAGCCGGAACCGGAACCGGAACGGGGGCCGGAGCGGGGGCTCCCCTGACAGACGGGGGGAGCGGCGGAGGGAGCGGGGACTGGGGCGGAGGTCGGAGCGGAGGCGGGGTCGGGGGCCGGAGCGGAGACCGGAGCCGGAACCGGAACCGGAACCGGAACGGGGGCCGGAGCGGGGGCTCCCCTGACAGGGGCTCCAAATCTATCATTCTCGGAGACAAAGGTGAAGGAGGCCATCGAAGACAGTAGGGAGGTTGTAGTTCGTGGGGGTAGAGGTACAAGAGTGTGTGATGTACGCCATCTTGCCACCGGACGAAGGACAATGGGGAGCCACCGACGGTGGACGCGTCGGGCGCGTCCACTGCAGTTCCCAAACGAGATGTTGATACATATTAGGCCGCTGATGGCCGAGATTCCCAAAAAGGCAGCAAGGTGGGTTGGCCCAAATTCCCATAACGGGAGAGCAGCCGATCAACCCTGACCGGGAACGCATTCGAGAACAGCTTTGAGAATGACTGGCCTCCACGACGCGCCGTCCGTGAAGCGAGCTCTTGGGCTTATAGTGCTGGCACTATACCTCGCCTCGTACTGGCCCAGGACATTGCCAGGACACGCAAGATCCTCTACAGACGTGCGTTTCCCAAAAACCTTTCTGTTTCCTTTTCATACCTTGCACACATATACCCGTCTATCCGCGAAGAAGGCGACGCAGACGCAGACAAAGCGCACCTCCTATCCCCCCTTCCACTATCCCTCTTTCTTTCCTTTCGATTGCGCTTCGTGTCATCCTGTCTCTGGCACGCCGGCGTCGCCTCTCTGTGTTCACGGGTGTCGCGCACCATATATCGTCCCCGAATCTTACTCCATGCCACCGTAAGACGCACCGCTGTCTGTGCCGTCAACGACGAGCGGGCCAGACTGCATGTCAAATGCGCGCACTGCCGCCACGTCTGTCCTTGCGCTGTGTGTCAGCGCGTATGGCTGCCCGACTCAGAGATACTGTGGCTCGACCCCGCTGGTTCCGGTCCGGGTCAATGGTGCTGCCCGACGGCGGCGCCCCTCCTTCGCGCTCGCATCGTCCGCAGACGGTGCAATATGTACTGGTATTGTCGTGACCGCGTGTCTCACGCCCCACCGTTTCAGAGCTCGTTCAGACTCAGAGCAGCTTACGTCTCTCTACAGTAAGTACGTCTCTGTGATATGGCACAGCCACATGTGCCCTTTTGTCTTTTGCTTCGAGGAGCAGGCTAGCAGGCGGCTTGTTTCTCTTGTTCTCTTGACAATTGGCTCGAACCAGGCAATGCATGCCTCTTGTTTTCCGACAACCGACATGATGATCGCTGCCTGGACCCACAAGTCTAGCAAACATGTCGTCAGAACGCTTTTTGTCTACACGCTATTAAACCTTTGCGCCACGGGGCTCCTCCGCATACCTCATAATCATGGTCACCGATCGGATGCAGCGTCCTTCCCCGTACTCTATGCCATCCTCTGAGTGCTCAATACCCATCCGACGAATCCTCAATTACAACTCTGGCGACGACGATTTGCGAGTCATCATCAGAGTGCAGAACATGCGCTTCAAGGTCCGGGGGCAGTTGAATGTTTGCACTGGGCGGACTCTGATTCTCCCGCAGGTTAATGCAAGCATACTAAGAGCGGGTTCTTCCGTTTTCAAAGCCATCCTAAAGAGTAATGACTCTCCAATCGTGTTGTCGGGACACACCGCATCCCAGTTCCGGGCGTTCTTATGGGCCGTGCATGCTCAGTGCGTGGCCATATATGCATTCAGAACTTGGCGCTCATTCACGGCGTTTAGACCCCTACCCAGTGCAAAAAATCTCGAGCTGGCCCGTCTGTGCAGCGTCGCCGAGCTAGCCTTCAAATATGAGTTCAACTCTTTGAAGCTCTGGTCAATGGGCGGCATCACCACGCTCGTAAATGCCCCCACCACTCCACTCCGCACAGCGCCGTCAGATATCTTCGTGCGCCTTACACGCCTGGCGCGCTTGTACCGCGACACGGACCTCAGCCGCTCAGTGCAGCTCAAGTGGCTCACCCGGATACACTGGCACGATCTCCCCCCCGCGCCCGCAATCGCCGTCGCAGACGCATACGACCTCCGCCACCTACTATGCCACGCGTACTACGTGTATCTCGCCACCGTCGCGCCCCGCGTCGCGCGCGGGCAGCCCATCGGCGCGGACTCGCCGCTCACGCCCGACCAGAACCTGCACGTCCGCTGCGGCTACTACTCCCTGCTGGCCGCGTGGCGCCACCTGCAGGCGGGCGCGCTGGCCTTCTCCCCCGCCGCGAGCTGCACGGCGCAGTCGCACGCCCGGTGCCTCGTCGCATGGAATGCACGGTGGGCGTGTGAGATCGGGCGCGCGACGGCGCTGGCCCCCGTAGACGTGCTGCGCAGGCTACTGGCTATGGAGCGTCATCTGGAGGGGGACGCGGTGCTGAAGGAGTGCATGGGCGCGGCGTGCAGGTTGGAGGCGCTGGACGCGATTGCGAAGAAGCGCGCGGAGATATCGGACAATCTCCACCACCATTTCGATCTATGACCTTGCTGAAGTCAGTATACCCGTCGTGCTGCACATACCCAATCAGCCCTACACATACCCTCATCTTTTGTATTTTTAAACAAGTTCCTTGCTCGTTCCTCGTGCGCGTGCCAAAGGCTTCGCCAAACACAGCCAACTTGAAATCTGTCTTGACTCTTGAATTGGACCGCGAATTTCCCACCAGCAATGCGCTAGAGGACTCGCGGGTAGCATGGCCACAACGACCGCAATTACTGGCTCTGCAAATGACCTTCTTGCGGCCCACTCTGCGCTGATTCTGCAAGTGCGCACCTCGCAGCAGGGACACCGCCGGCAGCTCCGCTCTCTGCAGTATCCCCCGTCCGAGATCCTGGATTTGCCTCTCATCCCATCTGCACCTCCATCTCCAGTGGACCAAGACTCATCGCCGGACTCGCCTGAACATCCACCGCAATTCCGAGCGGATCTACCGCCCGCAAAGCGCGCACGCGCCGCGCGGTACAAGAACTATGTCCCGGAGGAGGAGACGATCCGGAACGACTATTCTCAGCGGTACGTGGACGGCGGCGAATGGCCGCAGAACTGGGTCCTCGGCGCCGACCCCGAGCGTCGTTTCGAAGAGTGCGTCGTACATTTTATTTGCCGCGTGCCGCCGCAGACGACCGCAGATATCCCAAACAGCAGCGCCTCCTCGGGCTCAAAAAGACGTCCGTGAACACGCACGCCGTCTCCCCGTCGTACCTCCCGTTCGCCGAGCTCGCCACCTTGCACCCCGCCAAGTTCGACGTCATCCTCCTCGACCCGCCGTTCTCCGCGTCCTTCACGTGGGCCCACCTCCAGGCGCTGCCCGTCCCCGCGCTCGCCGCGGACCCGAGCTTCGTCTTCCTCTGGGTCGGCAGCGGCGCGGGCGAGGGCCTCGAGAGTGGGCGCGAGGTGCTCGCCAAGTGGGGCTACCGCCGCTGCGAGGACGTCGTCTGGGTCCGTACGAACAAGACCACGAACCGCGGGCCCGGCACGGACGCGCCTACGAGCTCGCTCCTCACGCGCACGAAGCAGCACTGCCTCATCGGCATCCGCGGGACCGTCCGCCGCTCCACCGACAGCTGGTTCGTGCACTGCAACGTCGGTAAGCATGCGATTCGCCCACCCGCTCCCCTGCTCACCGCGCCTAGACACGGACGTGATCTTCTGGGAGGGCGACGCGGCGGACCCGACGCGCAAGCCGCCCGAGATGTACACGCTCATCGAGAACTTCTGCCTCGGCACGCGCCGCCTCGAGCTCTTCGGGCGCGCGCCCGCGTCGCTGCGCCGCGGGTGGGTCACCGCGCTCGCGCCGGGCCAGGACGTCCCGCCCGGGCGCAACGCGGCGGGCGCGGTGCGCTGGGACCGCGCCGCGTGGGAGGCGGACATCCGCGCGTTCGCGGGCGGGGGCAAGGCGGTCGTGCCCACCTCTGGCGAGATCGACGCGCTGCGCCCGAAGTCGCCGTTCCGTCCCGGCGCGCAGCAGGCGGGCGCGGGTGGGGGCGGCGGGGCGCGCCGCGGCCCGCAGGGGATGGGGCAGCAGGGGCAGGGTGGGGCGCAGGGACAGGGGCAGCTCATGGCGCAGCCGATGATGGGGATGGGGATGGGGATGGGGATGAGCGGGGAGGGAATGATGCAGTGGCCGGGGATGATGGGCGGCATGGGCATGGGAATGGGCGGCATAGGGATGGGCTATGGGTTTGGCGGGGGGATGGCCGGTGGGTGGGGCGACCAGGGGCAGTTCGGGATGGGCGACCAGAGCCACTACGGCATGGGCGAGCAAGGGCAGTATGCGATGGGCGATCAAGGGCATTATGCGATGGGCGACCAGGGCCAGTACGCGATGGGGGATGGGGGGTGGGACGACGGGATGGCGGGGATGAATGCGATGGGCGGCGCCGGGCTGAACGGCATGAATGGCAGCGGGATGAATGCGATGAACGGTGGGATGAACGCGATGGGTGGCGGGATGGGCGTCATGGGCCAGCAGCAGTGGGGCGCCGGGGGCGGCTTCGAGGGATACTGACACAATCCATTTTCGCATTGCCTTTTGGATGTATGTATATAGGTGAGCATCGTGTATTCTTTATGTATCTTTTGCGTATTCACATTCTTACCCGCTGCTGGAACTATCGGATCGGTGAGTGCATGTGTGTATCATCCTCAAGCATCTTTCTTGATCATGTACCCCAGCGGCGTGTTCTGAATCATCTGCTTGCATATCTGTTTAGGTGAATTCCAGCGTATATGGACCACCGCGGAATAAGATCCTCCTCCTCCTCCGCGTCTAAGAGCGTCTAAGAGCGTCCGATTCAGACTCTCTCGAATATATCGGTCGCGGCATCGCGAAATGCTACGCTTGTCCCCGGGCCAACACGAGTACGATGCATGCCGGGAAGGTGGGTCGAACAGTACTGCGGGAGATTATTCGCGAAGTGTTGCGAGCATTCAAAGTGCCGGTCTCGTTGCTTCAATTTTGTCGACGCTGGAACGGGCAACTTGGTCAAAGGCTTTGTAGCTCTCGCTGGCTGTGACCGAGACAGGCTAAGTAAATCGCGTGTGCAAAACTACACTCAAGCTGCACTCCTTGTTGACGACACAAGAAATTTTGCGTGCAAGAGGTACTCGCATGTACAGTGTTGCCATGTATTCGGAGTATGTCATGGAAGCACGGAGGTTGCCGCGGCAGATACGTCTCATTGTAACTTGTTCTTACCCAGGGATCCATTTTCTGTCCAGGAGACAATTGGCGCTGAACTCGAATGCTAGCATCTCGATGATACAAGATATGGTTCGATTATTTCATGCTTGCGTGTTTATTCCAAGCTCTGACTGGTTCTTCCACAGCCCCGGATATCTTTTGACGAACAATAAATACCACTCCAGATCGCCGTCCTTGTTGAAGAACACCGCAGTTCTGCCCTCCGTTTCCAGCGTAGTCTTCACAATTATCTCTCTGCAGGAGACATCGTCCCGGTATAGCTGTTGATCTTGGTTGCGTTGAAACCTGACCCAGGATGAGAAGGAGGCTGAGATAGGATAGTCGTATGTACATACCGGGGCAGATCGATATACTACGCGGATCCCGGAGCCTTTCTTCTTCTCCTCCAAGGCCCACTGAACCGTAAGGTTATCCAGTGCGGTCTTGCTGAAGCTGTACGCGGCGAGTCCAGGACGGCTTTCTCTCTTCAAAACGACGGCGATGGATCCATTGGCGGAGGAGATGTTGAGGATTGCACCGTTTGGGTTCATGAGCGGGCGCAGACTCTCCGTAATGGCCAGTGTCCCAAATACGTTGACTTTGCTCAAGATGTTGGTAGCGCGGCCGGTGCAACCGTGATTCACCTTGGTTTGCCCCTGTCACAAGGATGCTTCGAGTCTGAGCCATGGCAATGAGCAATGGGTGGGCGGAGTATGGAGGGAAGTCCGAGGTGAACCGGGTACCCGTGTTAAAAATATACATAGCCTACAGCCGTACCCATGGCCAATTAAGTTAGCCGTTGAACATTCCCACAAAAAATTGAAAGCAGAGATTCATTCCCTGGAAGCTGAAGCTTGGCTGAAGTTTCAAGAATCTTGATATATATATCATCAATCCGGACGTTGCGCTGTATACATACCTAGAGTTTTCCCGTGTATTCTGATCCTTGGGAACACCACCGACTCGGGTTGGGTTCTAAGGCTGATCATCAGTTTCTCTCCTCCAGTTAATATCGAGCCACATTAAACCTTACCTCAGATCTAAACCGTCAGTTCAAGCAACAGTCCTATTCATAGCGTCCTTTTATTCTCTGCATCCTTCTACATCCCGGCATGTGAGAACTCTGGGAGCGGTCCACACTGCGCAGCGTGTCAGGGACTCACGGTCGCTATGGGATATGCCATAGGCGGGACCAGGGTATGCTCGGCGTCCGTTTGCTTCTGGGATTTGCTTCTGGGATCAACGGATCCATTGCCGCAGGCGCGCTCGAAATTCCACATTGATGTAACTTGATTTGAGGGAGTAAAAACCGGTTCCTCTCCGAATGTTGGCAGTCCCATTATCAAAGCCTATGATATGGTAATTTACCTGGTTTTCCAGTTTCTCCAAGAGATCCTCGGCATTATGTAACTCATCTTAGCATTAGTTGATGGAAGGATGTTGAATAATTGAGGATCAGACCCGTGGCGGCGGATGAAGCCTAGACTTGGCTCATTTATCACTAAAACAATGAGGTTGCGCACCCCCGGAGCTCCCCGGAGCTGCTATTGCTGAATTGGACGTGTAGGATAGCAAGGTCTGGGTTATTCGAAGGAACGAAAGCTGGTGGAGTTGCATGTCGGTTAGAACGCTTCTGCGCACTTGAATATTGAATAGCGGAAGGGAGAAACAAGTCGTCACATCAATCAGTGTCAATCAAGGTCACTCGGCGTTATGACCCAACTTTAGGGTTCCCGGTCATAGTACTCTACTAAGAATCATGACGATAGAATATTGTCGAATTCTCTGGTTGCTATCTGCGGCGCCCAATGTCGGCATATACATATATGGCTGCGCGTCTGGGGCCCCACCTTTCTTTCGTCCACATCCGCTCGACCTCTTCTTTCCTCCAAGTTGCAAGTTGACTCCGAGTCGTCCAGGCGGTCAAGGGGCGGGTCCTAGATGGCCGTCAATATATTTGTGACCTATGGGTGCGTGCCATACCTGCTTCGTCTAAAGCACCTGAATAGACTATACTTTCAGAGTGATTTTGGCGGGGTCGTGGGTGAACGCAATGCTGTACATGCTTGAGCTTGTTCTATGCCTGCGGTACTTCCAGCGTTCCGCTCGCCGTCCTTTGGTCCATAAGATAGGCATCGGGGCTATCCTGCTTTTCGATACCGTGTGCACCATGGGCATCTGCGCGAATGTTTTCATCACCTTCGAGATTTTCATGCGCAAAATCCCGTTCTCCGCAATCTCCTCGGTGACCACTTTGACCGTGCTCTTAACATCCTGCACAGCAACCGTCGAGCAGTTCTTCCTATGCCATCTCTACTTCGTCTTGTGGGCCCTTTTTGTTTGCCAACCACCCAGTATTTGAATGCTTACGTGCGCCTAGGACAAAGAATCGGATATTCAGCCTGCTGATCGCGACGCTTATTGTTGTACACGTGAGTTGCCTGCTCGTTTGCTGGCCTTCAAGTTCTTTATCGAAGATCCCAGTTTGGCTTTTCGCTCGCCGCCTCCATCTTAATCTCAACAGTAAAACCCTCACAAAGTGCCATTATATTTACCACCACCGCGTGAGTGTCGGCCATTTCAACCTTCTACCTGCTCTCATCCCCTCCAGAATTGGCTCTACCTTGTGTGCGGTCATGGACATCTTGATCGCCATCTGCCTGGGACGCCAGTTCTTCAAAGTCAGGAATGGCCCTGGACCGGAGTCGCGGTGAGTACAGACCACGTCACAGCGTCCTGCTCCTTGACAACTCGCAGGTCCATGCGCAAGATCTTTTTTCTCTGTCTTTCCTCTGGAGCCATCGTGGCGTCCAACACTCTTATTATGATGATCTTGCTCTTGACGGGCAATGTCAGCAAGTCCTCTTCCCTGACCGAGTCGTTCGTTGAATTGACGATTTGAACAGTATTTGACTTTTTCTTCGCCAGCGAGGGGCGTATCTACGCCCTGACACTGCTCGGCATCTTTTTGTCGCCGCCGTCATCAAAGTCTACAGCGATGGAGAGCGATATGAGCACCATGGTCGCAAACGCCCAGGGCGGAAAACCCGTTGGCCGTATGAAGAACAAGAAGGTTATCCCAACCTCGTCCATCTATACGAACCCGCCGTCCAGGAATTCGCGCAATCTGCCCATCGTGCGTAGCTTGCTCAGAGTACATGTGTAACTGCTCAGCTGTTTCTTGTGTATCATCAGAGCGAAAAGGACCTCCCACCCCTGCCCGGGGGCTTCACAAAAGCTCAATTTATGTCGTTCCCAGCGCGTCTACGGGCCTTCCCGGGGCGCCGACAACTTGCATCGTCGCCCACGACGATTGCGTCGCTCCACTTCTCGCCCTTGCCATCGCCGCGCCTCCCGCCGGCCCAGTTTGCAACGTACCCGAGCCCAATGTCCCCGACGGGCTCCGATTCTATGTACTCCCCCCCAACGGCCTCGTCCCGGCGGACACTCATCGCTACGCAGGCCCGGGGCCGCCTCGACTCGCTCCAAAACGTGTAGTCGATGTTTAGGGCAACATGCGGTATGGGCAAGTTGTGTTTCTCCATCAAACGGACCGTGCACATACAACCACTGAGGTGTGGCTGGACTCGGATCGCAAATGTACAATACTCTTCTCGTAGATTGCTACCTCCCTACCTACTTACAGGCGCAGCATTGTTGGACGTCATGCATATCATGCCTAGCTGTGTATAACATAAATTAGCATACGTACGTACTATACGCACAGCTTGAATGGTGGAGGTCTAAGATCGGACGGCTGTCGATTATTGAACTAATAGGCAAGTACGAGTTGATATCGATGAATCTGAATCGTATAATCAGATGTCCTCTTGAGCTGTGTTTGAATTGATATCTAGAATCGTACGTGTCGTAATTGTCACTCAGAGGGCCGGTAGCCCCGACTCCCAATAGATTTCCGGGGGCAAACGTTGACCCAGGGTGTTCTAAGATCTAGATCTCTCTATAAGACTTTTCAGTAAAGGGTTATGTAGACGATGTCGGTGCGGCAAAAGTTTGGAAATCACTCCTTTTCAACACTGCGCCCCTATTCTAGTAATATTCACATCCGGATCAACGAGCCGTAGTCCGATCACTTGATAAGTACATCGCTCCCTTTCTGCAACCACCACCTGCCAGGCTGTCGTGCCGCTGCCCGCTCGCACCGCGGTGGATTCATCCAAGTGTCTGAGGCAGTGGTCTGCCTTCCGGACTATCAACCGCGACCTGCAGGCCCCTGGCGTACCCGCATCACATACATGCAAGACAGCTTCCCAGTGGCCACTGCATGTGCTTCAAAAGTTAAGTTCGTTCATTCAACCTGTGTAAATATCCGCTTCACCCCCCATCATAGTGGATTGAACTATATCTTCTTAACCTTCTTACTGCTTAAGTGGCTGCTCTGGTCGGTCGCAGCAGCCGGTTGATCAGCGCTCCCTCTTGAACTTGAAGCTGCCATGGCCCTAGGGCTGATACAGATTCCTTCCGATCCACTCATCAACGAACCGCGGCCTCTACTGCTCGCTAGGCTAGCGCATCTGCATCACAAGACTGCATGGGTCTAGCGACTTTTTGATCGTGGTTTGATTTTGTGAGTGCGCGCTCAGCTCCAGGCTTGTTGAGCAGTAAAATGACGAGTCGATGCGTACACCACTCAATGGCAGGATGCTATAATCTCCGCGTCGTGCTTCATCTGGTTCCACGGACGCAACCTGTATACGCCGGCCTCGCCTCCATGGTCAATGAGTTTACTAACTGCCAGTGGCCACATTTAACCTTCTCCTCGGAGCCGTGCACTTGACTCCGATCTAGGAACGAGCGATGTAATCTGTGAAAAGAGACCAACTCGGGTCCTCAATTCACTACTCACAAGTCGCCTCTGGCACGAAGAGCCGGTCACGGCGTCATGTACACCGTCTTTCTAGGCGCCTGGGATCTCTGTCGTGCCGCCTTATTCACGGTCCGCCCGACCCACTGACACACAACCCCCTCGCGATTGAGTGCCATCGATTGGATGGCTTTGTGGGGACGGTATCGCGTCCCGGAAATTAAAACGAGGGACGGCGAGGCATCTGGCAGCGATTGTGATGGATTAGAATCACTGCTGGAATCGCAGCTCTGCTTACAATCGCAGGCCTAGTTACAAAGTGCTTTGTACATTTGTACAATGACTTTTTGTTCAGTTTTTTCGAGATCGTAGCCAAGGTTGCAGCCTTTGTCAATCGACGCTCACGTGCTGGGCTGTGAAAAAGTAAAAAGTGGTGGTGATTCGTGATCCTCCTTGTCTTCTTCCTCCACCTCGAATCCCTGTCCAAGGTATATACGCCACTCTCGTGCTCCCCGCCTCCTTCTCGCGTCTTGCGCTATCTACTCACCTCCCATTTCCCTAGCGCGATGGATCTTCAGACACTCTCCAATCTCTTCGCGGCAACCCTCAGCCCTGACCCCAACACCCGCAAGGCTGCAGAGCTTCAGATCCGCAAAGTAATTCCAACACACATAACCTTATCACTCTGCACTTCATTAATCTCCGCGAAAATCCCAGGTCGGCAATGAGACGGGCATGATAGCGGCGCTGCTGCAAATCATCGCGGCAGACAACATCGACATGTACGTGTCCGACGCGTGTTTTGAGCGCACGCTCATTATTCCCAGTGCCACCCGCCAGGCCTGCTCGGTCTGGATGAAAAATCGCGTCCATGCAAACTACACCCTCGACACCACCAACGCACGGCGGCCGGACCAGGCCGTCGTCGCCGAGTCCGACCGTGAGGCGCTTAGAGGGAGCATTCTCCCATTGCTCTCCGCGTCGCCATCGCGCGGTATCACCGTGCAACTCGCGAGCGCGCTCAAGACCCTCGTCGCGCACGACTTTCCCGAACGCTGGCCCGGGCTTATCGACGCCATCAAAGGCCTCCTCACCAGTGGCGACATCCGACACGTCCATGCAGGCTGCGTTGCATCCCTCGAGGCAGTCCGTGCGTTCCGGTACGGTATCGTCCTTTTGTCGTAGATCGATCGGTGGCTCACGAAAAAAAAAATGTTTTTGTTAGATTCCGCCAGAAGGCAGACATCCTCCCGAAGCTAGTTGAGAGCCTCTTCCCGACGCTCGTGGGGATTGCGACGCAGATGATGCAGACGCCGCCCAGCCAGTCGCAGGAGATCCCGACGATGCTCCATCTCATCCTCAAGACGTACAAGACCAGCATCGTTGTGCATCTCAGCCCACACCAGCAGAGCGCCGAGAGCATCGTACCCTGGGGCCAGCTGTTCTTCGCCGTCGTCAACCTTCAGATCCCCAAGGAGGTCGTCCCTGAGGACGAAGATGACCGCGAGCGCTCCGAGTGGTGGCGCGCAAAGAAGTGGGCGTATGGCGTCCTGGGCCGGCTGTTCCACCGGTACTTCTCCATCTCGAGTATGTCCCCTTCGTCTTACAGCACACTCCAGCTTCGGCAACCCCTCTCAGCTGCCGAGCGCGATGCAGTCCGATTATGCGGCGTTCGCGCAGCACTTCGTCTCCGCGTTCGCGCCCGAGATCCTCGGCATCTACCTGCGTCAAGTCGAGCTCAACGTCTCCCATCAGGCATGGATCTCAAAGAAGTGCCAATATCAGATCTTCTCGTTTTTCACTGAATGGTGCGCCCCCTCCTCCCTCCTCCTTCCTCATCGGTGCGATCTTTGCACTGACGCGTGCGCAGCATCAAACCCAAGAGCACCTGGACACTCCTCAAGCCGCACGTGCAGACACTCGTCGAGTCGTTTGTCTTCCCGCAGCTGTCGTTCAACGCCTCGAAGCAGAACCTATGGGAGAGCGACCCCGTCGACTATGTCCGCATCTCCGTCGACGAGTACGAGAGCTTCGCGACGCCTGTGTCGGCGGCGACGACGTTCCTGTTCAGCCTCGCGAGCAACCGCACCAAGACGACGTTCATGCCCATTCTGGGCTTCATCAACTCTGTCCTCCGCTCGTGCGTCCCCTCCTTCCTCCCTCTCGCTTCAGGCTTATCCTTCTGCACAGAAACGCGCCGACACCGCAGCGTTTCGGTGCGCTAAACATGACGGCCGCGCTGGGTCCGTGGATTATGCGCCACCCGGACGTCAGTGGCAACATGGAGCAATTCATCCTGCAGTTCGTCACGCCCGAGTTTACAAGCTCCGAGGGCTACATGCGCGCTATCGTACGTCTCTTGCCCTGCGTGTCATCTCTCTCATCTTATGTTTTACTATCAGGCATGCGAGGTGGTAGGCACCGTGACGAAGGAGGGGCTCAAGTGGTCTTCCGAGGAGGTTCGTCCGGCCTAGTCTTAACGTCGCTCTGTTCCTTTTACTGACGCAATATGTAGCACCTGAACGTGCACTTCCGCGCGGTCGCGGCCGGGCTCGACGACCCCGAGTTCCCCGTCCGTGTGCAGGCAGCGCTCGCGCTCACGGAGATGATCATCCTTCACGATTCTGGTGCGTATCCTGTCGCTCTCTCTGCGTTCTGCGTCTGACGGCATCTGTTTTTTGTTGTGCAGTCAAGACCGCGGTGTCGCCCCAGGTCGGAAAGGTTATCCAGGACCTGCTGAAGCTATCCGACGAAACCGACCTCGACATCCTGAACCGCAGCATGGAGGTAATGGTGGAGGCGTTCCAGACGGAGCTTCTGCCCGTCGCAGCGCAGCTGACCGCGCGGCTCGTGCGTATTTCTTACCCCTCCATTACTTCCTTGTTCTGTTCTGGCCCTACTCCTCTACTCTTACTTATGCGGCCTCTATAGTGCGACTCGTACCTGCGCCTGATCAAGGAGAGCCTCGTCTTGGAAGAGACGGATAGCGGAGCCGATCTGGACGAGATGTTAGCGAGTGGCGACGACGACAAGACCTACGCTGCGATGGGCGTCGCAAAAACCATCGGCACGGTAAGATGAACCATTCATCGATTTGTGACTTCCGACCCATGCATGTCCCTCTCCCTCTCCCTCTCCACAGATCATTTCGTCCATTGACAGTGCGCCCGAAATCCTGGCTCAGGTCCAGGAGGTTATCATCCCCGTCATCACATTCACGTTCAAGCACAAGGTGCTCGGTGCGTTGCGTCTCGTTTCCCCGATGTCGGGATGCTGATCGTTGTTTCTGCTTGCAGACCTGTTCGACAACATGTACGACCTGGTCGACAGCCTAACATTCAAGCTGCGCGCGATCTCACCGAACCTGTGGCCCGTCTTCGAGCTCACGTACAACCTCTTCAAGTCCGACGCCGTCGATTTCCTCGAGGGTGCGCCGTCACTCCCCCGGTCACGGATGCTTGCTGACGTCCGGGCTTCGAACTGCAGAGATGCTCCCGTCGCTTGACAACTTTGTCTCGTACGGCAGCGACGTGATCAAGGCGCGGCCGGACTACCAGCGCATGCTGCTCGACATCTACACGACGTCGATGAGCAGCGAACAACTCGGCGAGAACGACCGCGTGAACGGATGCAAGCTCGCCGAGTCCATCCTGCTTAACCTCCGCGGCAGCGTCGACGATGTACGTCTTCCTGGCTCCTCGTAAAAACATAATCATGACGTTGCTGCCGCAGGCCCTTACGCCGATCATCGTCACCGCGCTCGGACAGCTCGACAAGGCGGAGACGTCCGGCCTACGGCTCGCGAACCTCGAGGTGCTCATCAACGCCGTACTGTACAACCCCGCCGCGGCGCTGCACATCATGGAGAATACGCGCGCGGGCATGTCTCGTGTTTTCTTTGATACGTGGTTCGCGGTGATCAACGACCACACGAAGATGCCCCGGGTGCACGATAAGAAGCTGAGCATCCTGGCGCTGTGCGCGCTGCTCGAGATGGCGCCTGGCGCAGTACCGGAGAGCCTCAAGGACGGCTGGCCTGGGATTGTAGGCGGCGTTCTCAAGATCTTCAAGGACCTGCCCGCCGCCATCGAAGGTACCGTGTTGATGATGATGTTCTCGAGCGACGACTGATGTGTGTGTCTGTGTAGCACGCAAGGCGCTCGAAGATTTGGATGACGATGATGACGACGATGGGCTCATTGACGAGAAGATCCTCAATATGAATGAGGACGATGGTAAGACTTCACGAGCCCTTCTGTATATTGGGTTTGCTCAACTACCCGCTTAGAGGACGTGTGGGACGAAGACTCAGCGTATCTCGAATTGCTCGCCAACGAGGTGAGTCCTGGCGGATTTCCGGAGGAATGCCGTGTCTGATGCGTGGTCTCAGGGTGCGCGCCTCCGAGAAAAATCCGAAAAAGCGGAGGAAGGAGAGGCCGACGACGACGACGATGATGACGACGAGATCACCGAGGAGCTTGGTTACATCAGCGCGCTCGATAGCGTCGACCCATACGCTTCCTTCAAGCAGGCCTTAACGAGTAAGCAAACTCACTCATGCCGCCCATGTATCCATTCTGAACTTCTCTTGCAGCCTTCCAAATGCAAAATGCGCCGATTTACCAGGCAGCCACGACAGGTCTTTCGATGGACCAGCAGACGCTTCTGATGGAAGTTATGCGGATAGCTGAGACTCAGACGGGCGGTGCACCCGCCTAGAATACCTCCTGGATTCTCCCATTCTCTTTTTCTCGCTCTGCATATCTCGCCTGTTTTCACGCTCTACTCACGATCTCATCTATGGTCTACATTAAACTCTCTAAAGGCTTGCTCCATATTCTTCTACATGCGATGTTAGCGCGTCGCCCTGGATAGTACTTCATGTGTCAGGCATTAATACTCTCGGAGAATACCAAATCGTTTTTCATCACCGTTTGGAGTACGATCTCGGGAATCCATTTGGTACGTCTGACTCGTGCGAGTAGACCTTGAAGTTGCTCATGTCCCGTAGTAAGATTCCTCCAACAATGGCAAGTAAGGAAGCGATAGCATCTAGCGCGTGCAGAAAAACTTCTGGAATCCACGCAAGTTTCGTGCCTCAAGCCTCAGAATGTAGTCGTGCGTCTCCGGCGACCGGAACCCATTTCTGTCCCTTGATTTACGGCAAGTTCGGCGTCAATAACGAGCGAACCCCAGGTAATGTGGCGCTATCTTTCTATCAAGGCCTCCACTGAAGAACATAGCGTTCGTTTTTTTCCCCCGTAGGTGACGTGTATATTATGTGCCTTCCGCTGGTCATTTGATCAGCGCCATTTGTGCATATTGAGACGAAGACGGAGGGACGGGAAACCGTCGCAGACTAAGCATCTCCAATGAATTGTTTCATTCTAACTGACATCTGGGCGGTCACAGCAGAAGAGGCAAAAGGACACCAGACCTGCGCTCCGAGCGTCGGCGAAGTCCTGGCGGGCCAGGAAGCACACGCACGCGTGTGGCCCTTGCCCACGCCCCAGGCTGTGCGCGGAACCAATTGGTTCATTCCGTATTTCAAGCTGCAGACGGAGGTCTCTCCGACGAAAGTTAGGTGCTCCCGAGAGGGTGTCGCATCCGAAATCCGGTCGGCGACTTCGCCGGTGTGAAACCTACATGGTGAGCGAAACCCAAGTCCAGCGCGTGTCTTACTCTTACTGAGGTGGTGGGCCCACGACGAGCAGCTCGGGCGCGAGGACATGGCCCTGCGCTCGAATTCAAGAAATGAAAGCTTGACGGGCCTCCTGTGTACATAATCACGTTTGGGTCGGACGCATGGTGCAGATATAGGCACGGCCTGCACGTCCTCAAGTTCATTTCGGATCAAAGGATTGTCTAGAAGGCCCAGCAAATCTGCGCGCAAGGTCTATTTGTGCTTCCACGAGCCGTGACGCTGAAAGCGTCTTGAAAGATGGTCGCGAGGTAAGTCAGTCTCTGGAAGCGAAAATATCTAGCCCCACTTACGAGATGGCAAGGATCATTGGTAGTGACCGTGACGATTTTGGCTATCGTCGCTTGACCCAGTAGTCCAGGATCGCCTAGCTTCGCGCGGCTTCTCGTCGATACTCACCCCTGTCCATCCCAGCATCTCCCCTTCCTCTGGGGTAAGAATATATTCCGCCACAACACCCTCCGCGGGGCAGCACGCCTTCCGACTGGCTGCTATCCGACAGCACCTTGTTTGAGGGAAACTGGCAGACAGAGACGCGAGGGAAGCTTTCATGGCCCGTCCAGCCGACCCCGAACCAGGCGCGCGCGCCTTCCCAATCGACAGGCACTCTTCCCACAGGCTATTCAGAGCTGGCTAATATACACACGCTAAACCGCCCGTCAGCAAGATCCGACGTACATGGACGGTCGTATGACATACAAGGGACTGTGTTCTCCGTCAACTGCTGCCCTTGACCTCTTGCCCTTCGAGACCTGAGAAGTCGCTGGTGGCGCAGGATCCAGCTGGAAAAAATGCTGCAATCGCCCCGCCGACGGGATTCCTGATGCAGCTCCTTATCTCGTGGTTGACAGACCATCCAGGCGCCGTGCTGGCCAGAATCCCGTTGGTACCTCGAAGCCGTGGCATCGCACAGGACGTGGGCGTCACAACACCGGATATATGCTTGGATTCGCCATTTTACGACTCCTGACTCTCAGAGCATGAAGTCGAAGCGAAATGGACTGCTGCAACTCAAGACCGGACAACGATTCTTTGACGTGCAGCGTGATGCACTCCAAGATACCGTCCACCCAGCCCACCGCTCTGCCAATGCCATTCTGGTCTGCCCCTCGATTGACCTGCTGCCGGCACGGCGAGCTCCGTGCAGCAAATTACAAGAATCGCGTCGAAAGCGTAACCATCGCGCGCGCTTTGATGAGCTGCGTTCCCGATAGATGGATGAGTGGATGGGAGGCTGGAGCCAGAGTTTGGTTTGGCACCTTCGAGTCAGCGGATGCAACAGTCCGTTGCTTCCAGACGATTTGCGAGCTGCCGTTAATCTATTGCGATGAGCTGCCTCGGTTTAGGAATGGGCTTCGAGCATCGCCTTGGACGGAATCGCATGCGGTGAGGTGGGTTGGATTTGGGTATAGATTCAGAACTACCGTCCGCAATGGGCTTGGCAGACGCCCGAAATGTCGACGGTCGGACGAACAAGCAGGGAGGCTCGGATCACCTAGGGGTTTACAAACGCGCGCCTGTTTGTGTCACGCCACAGACGCAGTTCTTTCCGCCACCAACAGATTCCGGGCTCAGCCCGGGCTTCGGCTGATGATTCGGAACAGGGAGGAGCTCGGGAGCGCGTCGACAAGGTTTCAGGGTGCAGGACGGGATTCCGCGCGTCGTAATTCGAGAGGCTGTGGAGAGTCTTCCCGCGCGTTTGCGCTTGAGAACCTGTTTCATATCTCGGGACGAGAAGTAGGTGCTGTGCGCGGTGCGCAGGGGTAATCGAATCGGAACACGCTGGCTGCTCGCGTTCGCTGCGCTGCTGATACGTCTCGGGACGGCACGCTGCCTCGGTATCGGGCCGCGGTACGCATAACTCGCTGTTCGAGAAGGTAGGGGCGTTGCGCATGTGGTAATGGCAGGCGAGCTCGATTATTCTGCAGGCCTTCTGGATCGCTGCGCCAGGAACGGACGGTTCATTTCGTCCGTCGAGACAGAAAGCATGATCTGCTTGCAGGACACTCAAGCGCAAGCGTAAACTCAACACGATCGATGCGCGTTCTTATTATAATGAGCTGCTGCGCCCATTGAACCAGAAATCTGGCGCATGCATACCTTTTCCGCACACTGTTTGTACCTGGCATGAACTGCGCTGGCCCTGCCCTTGCTGCATCCGGGCTCCGAAGGAAGAATAAGACGAAGCGCTGCAACTGTTCGATTCTGATGGCAGTGATTACGATTCCGAGCACCGGGAGGTCAGTATTTACGGATCCCCTTTGCCTTCGCAGCCTTGCCAGTCACGCCACTCGGTTAAGGAAGGAAGTTTGAGGGTGGACTCGGGCGGGAAGTCGCAGTGGAGCACGTCGAGATGGCGTCCCGCATCGTGTTAGCGGGCTAGCACATTCTGTGTTCGAGGAATCTAGGGATTTCCTGCATCCATATATTCATAAATGACCAACTTATACGGCATTCCGCCGATTCGTTAGAACGTTCGACGAATCGGACATTCCGCATCCTTGCAGGATCAGTTCCACGGGATGTGACGGGAATGATGTTGGGACCGGAGCGAGCGTGGATCGGGAAGCCGTACGTATGAGCATTCTGCGGAATTTTCGTTTGGAGGCGATCAGCTGGAGGTGAGTCAAGCTTGTTTCGTGATGAGCGTTCTTGCCAAGTTCGTTCAAGTTCGTTCAATGCCGACTCGGAGATAGCAAATATTCCCACGATGTCGTCTACCCTGGCCAAGCCGTTGTGCTTCAGTTCCTTGGTCCGCTTTAAGTCCAACCTGGCTGGAGATCCTGCGTAACAAGCTGTATAACGCTTCTCTGACATCTGTGTCATTTTCTCATGGTTCAAAGGTCCCGATGATTCTCGGGCCCTGATCATATGTTCAACTTGACCACGCCGGTGCAGTTTTATGGACCGATTGGTCAACTTTATTGCTCCTTTCTACGCGCCAAACATTCATCCCTTTTACGTCTTCACTGTCTTCTTTCATTTTGGATTGGTGATCACATCGAACACGAGGATTCAAATATTCAACAACTAGTATTCGACCGGCGGCGCAGTCGGTCTCCCTATTCAAACACCCGTTACTCTGCTGCTGCTGACATCCCTCCCCGGAAGCATCTCTCCCGCGTCCACTGAGGAGACCTTTTGGGAGGTTTGCAACCACGGCTAAGATTACGACTCGGCATAACGCTGACAGACTAATTATGGATCTAGGCAGATGACTGAACCAGCCCCACACGTACTAAGTTTCAGGCTCATGCTTGAGGCTGGTTATCGCTTCCACGAGTCCAGGTGCGAGCAAAATAAAGAGTCACCTAAATGGACTCAAATGTTCCCCAATTTTTCGGGAAGGTAGTACAGCCCCATTTGATCAAGTGGCCATGATGATCTCAGAGTCAGAGTTCAGACCGTTCGGTTAGCTATTCTTATCATAACATACATTGACATTCTCAGCCGCGTTAGCCTCATCGTGCATCAACGAGATGGCACCTATCTCCGGGACGGTGAGTCGTCATGTTCAAAAAGTCACCGGAAGTCGAAAAACTGGAGTAGGTGACAGATCGTCGTTGCGGAGGTGTTGGTTCAACTATATAAAATCCAGGTCCAGATGGACATGACAAATTTAAATATCCACTTTCCCGTGTCGATAATGCGAATCCCCGCCGATCTGTCTCACCCCTACGAGCTTATTCCTTTTCGAGGCAGGGAAAGAAACATGACTCCACCTTGCGCTCTCATGCATCGGCTGGCATTGGGGCTCGGTTACGGTGTTTGTGTGTGCTGAATAATAATTAAAAAATAACTAAAACAGGAAAGAGGGAAAGAAAGAAAAAGGGAGAAACCGGAAGATTTCAAGCCAGAATAAGGACCCTTTATGGTGTCGCATCTATTGAATTCATTCTGCTTTGCCAACCACTGATTTCCCAATTTTTTCTGCGCTGCGCGCGCCTTCATTACAAAGTAACTAAAAAAGGAAAGAGGAAAAAAACGGGCAGAGCAAGGATGATTCTGAGTCAAAATAAGGTTTCATGCTGCTGCCGCATCCATTTGGTTCATTCTGCTTTGACTAGCACCGATCTCCTTTTTCTTTCTGCAATGCGCGGCCCTTCTTGTGGCTTCCAGCTTCCAAAAATGACCCTTTCAGAAGGCTTTGGTGCATAAAAACATAGCCCTAGCACCCACAGCAATATAATGCATCTTCGGTCAAACTCAGCCTTGAGACTTGCACCAATTCAATTCCATTCAAAATCATTTTATTGTGTGTGCAGGTTTCAAAAAGTAAAACAGCTGGTATGGTATGTTTGCCTGGATGAAGACAAGTGCAGAGGGGTGGGGGGAAATGTGATAGTAAATGTCTACCACGAATATAGTGTGTGTGTGTAAGGTAAAGTTTCAACCAAGAAGCGAAGGAGGAAAATTTTGAGCCTGTGGGCTAGAGTGCGTGGCAGGGAGAGTGATTAGAGCCCAGAAGTGAAGTTGATTCCTCAATGATCAAGGGTTTCAGCCATCTTACAAGGCTTTAGTATGAAGTAGGGTTGCAATATCCAAATACTGCAAATATCTTCATGGTAGGGTCATGGTCAAAATCTATGGAGATCAGGGGTGTCTTGAAAGGATGTAGTGTTGTTCCTCTCAGGCTTGTGTGACTCCGGGGTTTAATTCACCCTTCTTTCTACTCTTCCAATTCCTTGGAGAGAGATAGCTGCAATTGAACACTAGGTCACAGTGAGGGCTTGGTAGTGCATAGATTAATTCAGGCACTATCCGGCTGACAAGCCTATATTTTCTGCACTGAGACTTTGTTGATACCCCTCATATTCACGGAGAACATGGGAGGTTGAACGAAACCAAAAAGAATGATGTGCACTGATTAGATTGATCATCGCTCCGCTATTGGCTGAACCCGATTAGACCGAGCCTAATTAGGCTGAGCCCAATTGGGTTGAGCCCGATTAGGTTGAGCCCAATTGGGCTCAAACCAATTGGGTTGAGCCATATAAGGGAATTTGATGCACACAAACACCGTAACCGCCCCGGCATGGGCAGCAAATTGGCAGGAGCTTCTGTACTCCTTTGAATCTGTCCCGAGGATTCTCCGGATCAAGAATCAAACATAAGTACTGCGTGCTTGCGAGCCGGCCGCCTGCGCCGGGGCCCGGAACTCCTTGATTGGTACGGCTAGATACTGGCACGCATTTTTGGAGGTACTCATCTCGAGTCGCTCAGATCAAACGAGTCACGGCCATCCGACTCCAGCGTTCGTTCGGTGATGAGCAAGTGATGCCAAGTTCGTTCGGTTGCCGAGTAGCCGAAGATCGCTAATGTTCCCACGATGTCATCTTTCCGGATGAGTGGTTGGTTGAACCGTGGTTCAAGTTCGCTTTCTCTTTATTCTTCTCCAACCCGCATCAGACAGAACTACATTATCTGGGGCCCAAATGCTGTTTTCGGGTACATACATATCGCCTCTTTCATGGCTCGTTAAGAGCTCCGATCATCATATGTTCAACTTGAACGACGAGCTATGCAGCGCAGGTGGACCTCCGGCGAATCGTTATTTGCTGGGTATTTACCATAAATTTTGCTGTTGACTCTGCTTGACAAGAGTACAGGACCTCGTTCCGTCCTCTTCGACCGGCGCTCTAGGATTTCGGAGGAAATTTGAGTCCTCCCACTATCTGACTTACCTGTGTGTCCTGATTGAATAGATTCAAATTATATCCAGCGTCCGATCCCGCGGGTCATTCGGCGCCCGAGCCAGCATCTGGACGCGGGCAACGACACATGCAGAATGACTGCCCATGTTCTAGTCGGAAATGATCGGGTTCCCGATGTCTGAATCTGAACTAAGGCGCGGACGATCTGGTCCGCGAATAAATGAACGCCGGGACGGGATCGTCCTGCCCATCTCAGGCAAGTTGCTGCGGAGCTTGTCGTACGAGCGGGGCGAAGTTGAAATATACATACACAATTGCACAAAGGGCATAAGCTATCAGCTGGGTGGGACATTTGCGTCCGGGACTGGGGCCCGGGGCCATATTACCGTTCCGTTTGTAGTGGGACGGACGCAGTTGCCCTGGTTGAGCGTGCGCGCTGAGCATGCGTTATCGAATTGCGGCCGATGCATAGATTGCAGATTTGAACCCGTGAGACGGATCTCACTGATAGGAGTGAAGGACGGCGTATGAAGAAGGGAAGTACAACCCCGGAGAACGGCTTTTGTAGGGATAAAACCCCGGAAGAGGGTCAAGCTGAAGCAACCCAATTCAACCGATCAAAGCTGGGGAGTAGGTAGGATCAGAAAGTTTGGGAGTTGGAAAATCCGGGAAAGCGGCCGCCATCAAAACCGGCGGCGCAGTCGGCCGGATGTGTCGGAGCTCCAATACCCAAATAGGATGCTGACACGTTCGCAGCCCCTCCTTTCCCCTCCTCTCCCTCCACGTCCCTCCTCTCACACGGGCGAGGCGTGGACACCGCCGCAGGGACCAGCGAAAACGACTCTGTGACATACCACTCGAGGCGGGTGCCGCCGCTGCCGCACGGACAGCGTCCCGCAGTCCTTGGTATCGCCCCGATCTCGTCGACCGCTGGTATGCTCTTGGTGCTGAGGTCGGTGACGTTGCGCTCGTCAGTCTCGACGGCGCCGCGGCTGGATGGCAATGGGAAGAGGAGGCGCACCAGGGTACAGCCGGCGTCAGCGCTGCCCCTGCGGTCCACGCGCCGGAACTCAAGGCGTGCGGGCGGGGACGGGGCGGGATACGTGGTGCAGAAGAGGATGACAGCGCCGCATGACACTGCGCCCCCGCTGGGTCTGCAAGACGCGCGCGCGCTGCTCCCCGGGCCCCGTATGCGTCCCACGCATGTCCCCATCCCAGCCGCGCGCGCAGCGCCGTACGCTGTGTGATCGTCGCGCGGACGACGCGCGCCCCGCCGCACCGCATCGCGGCTCTGCTCTCTGGTTCGACCTCGGACGCCCGAACGACGAGGCCAGAGAAGGCGGGGGCATGGACGGCGATGGACGGCGCTAAAGCAGGTGTACATATTATCAAGTATATATATTGCCTAAAGCACTACGTGGTCGAGGAAAAAAGGTGAAGTATCATTCTGGCAATGGGTAGTACATCAGCCTGCGCGACACCGCGCCGTCGACTCCGACGTGGCCCTTATCACTTCGGGACGAGGGTGCCATGGCCGGGGGAGGACTTGGGAGGACGCCCGCGCTCTTTGTTTATCCATATTGATATAATGATATCAGATCCATAAATTCAAGCTCCGACATCTGACGTCATGGCCGGCGGCCGTCGAAATCTCCCGGATTTTCCAACTCCCAAACGGACTCGGTAGGATGCCGTGTGGGCCAGTTTGGAAGAGAGACACGCGGGAAGATCGAGCTGGGGAGTAGACTGGAAGCCGCGTCACGGTGAACCGGTAATCTAGCCTCAGATACAATAGTCAGCGTGCTCGGCGGACAGTGGGGAGGGAGCTTTCAGTTCGCCGTGGACTTGCGCGGAGGGTGGACCAGGATTCTCTCGATCAGGTGCTGGGGGTGATCATCGTCGCGTACCTCGAAGATACACGGAGGTCACGCCTGGGACAGCGCCATGTCGGGACTCGGGAGATTGATGTCAATGGGTATATTGAATCGCGGCGGGATGTCTGCGCACCGGCGGCCCCCGAGCCCAAACGGCGGGTACGATCCGGCCACTTCCCATGCTGCCCGTTTCAAGCCCGTTTGCTGCCCTTTATTTTTGTGGAGCTGGGAGGCGCCAGGTGCGAAGGCCGTTGGAACCGCGGCCTGGAAGCACGCGTGCTCGGGAGACGGTGACAGGTTGAACATGAGGATGCCATTGTGCCGGTTCAGACCCCGCGACTCCGCCGTCGGCTACCCGGCAACTCCCGATTCGGCGAGCTTTCCCCGTCCTCCATCGCGGAATTCGCGCTGCTGCTGCTGCTTCTGGTTCTCGTCTCGTACCTCGCGCATCTTGGTCATTCCCCAGGCTAATATCCCGCGTACAGTACAGTGCTGGACTGTCTGCTGCCGGGCCAAATTGAAGGAAATTCTGAATCTATCAATCGGCGTCACATACTCTTTCGAACTCTGTTGCAACTTGTCGCTAGTGTTCCCCGAAGACAGAGGCGCCACCGACTGAATCACTTTCCTGATACTACATACAAACCCGCATCGATCTCGGAGATCCGCGAACTTGGAATTGGGGTCGTCTGTACAACACCCGCAGCCCCTGCTTGTTTCATTGATCTTTCTGATTTTCTATGTGTGTTGCGCACCCAGTGCTCTTCCTATCCTGACGCGCTTTCCCATTCCTAGAAAGCCTCCCTCCCAGGATGTGTGTCGCTTTCTGGACCCTGGAACATCCAGACTATGCTCTGTGGGTCCATCTCCGTGATCTTTTTCACCCCATAAACACGATGGAATTTATCACCCCTGCATGCTGCCCATCCCCGTCCCACGCCTAGCGCCCATCCCGTCTGTTTCCTACCTGTGCATCCCATCTCCATCTCCCGCTTTGATTGACCTGCCTGCCCTCCCCGTAGCATCCTCTGCGCGAACCGCGACGAGTTCCTCGCGCGCCCGACCCTCCCCGCGGCCCTGCACTCGTTCGGCGCGGACGACGCGGCAGGGCGCGTCCTCTCCGGCCGCGACGCCCTCGCCGGCGGCACCTGGCTCGGGCTCGCCCCCGCCTCCGGGCGCGTCGCGTTGCTGTACGTATTTATCCCCCCACCTGCCCTCGCCCCTCACCTAACCACCCCCGTGTACCCAGGACGAACATAACCGAGCCCCCGCAATCGCTCCCCTCCTCGCGCGGCGCCCTCGCCGCCGCCTTCCTCCTCGCACCGCCCGCCGCCCCGCTCGACGACCTCTTCCCCCCCGCCGCGGAGTACGCGGGCTTCAACCTCCTGCTGCTCGCGCCCGCCTGGTCCGGCGGCGCGCTGTCCTTCCCCGCAGACAGCGCGCCCGCGGACACGCTCGAGCACGGCGGCGCCGCGCTGCTCACGAACGGCGGCGCGCGCAAGCCCCTCCACGCGCGCGCCCTCTCGCCCGCAGAGCGCGCGGGCGGCGGGCAGTCGAACGGCGTGGACGGCGCGGGCGCGGAGGCGTGGCCCAAGGTCGTCGAGGGGCGCGCGCTGTTCGCCGCCGCCGTCGCCGCCGCGCCCCCTCCCCCCGACGACGCCGCAGAAGAAGACACAGAGACCCGCGACGCCGCGCTCGCCTCGCGCCTCTTCGCGCTCCTGCGCACCACCGCGCCCGCGCCCGTGCGCGCGCGCGAGGAGCTGCGGCGCACCGTGTGCGTCGCGCCGCTCGCCGTGCCCCTCGGCGGCGCGGGGGAGGCGGGCGTGTACGCGACGCGCGTGGCGACGGTGCTGCTCGTGCGGCGCGACGGCGCGGCGCGCTTTGCGGAGCGGGACGTGTGGGTCGCGGGAGGCGGGGAGGGAGGGGGAGAGGCGGGCACGGGCACGGGCGCGGTGCTGGCGGAGCCGGGCGCGGGCGAGCGCTTGTGGCGGCTGCGCGTCGGGGCGGAGGCGCCGGGGGCTGCTAGCCTGCTTGAGTCTGCGGCGGGCTTGGCGGCGGGCGTTGTCTGACGGGGCTGCTATCTTACGGGACGAACCCCATGCGGAACCTTAGACTGCAGGCTGCGGCGCGCAGTGCAGACATCTCGACGGCAGGCAAGCTCCGTCCGTCCGTGTTAAGGATCGCCTGTCGTAGTATACATTATTTCGTGCTTGTATAATTGTAACTGTAATGCTGGTATTTCGGGCTCCGGGCTCCGGATCCTATGCATCTCTTTGTGGGCCCCTGGCCATCGCTGCAAAAATACTCTGAATTCGCGCGAACGGCCCCGCTCCGTTCTAGCACTACTTCGTCTGACCGCGAAAAATGCAGCGGACTCGGAGGCGGTCTGAGTTTTTCCCCCTTCCAGATTCCTTCCCTTTCCCGAGTCGCCCAGTATAAGTATGAAGTTATGAATGTCAAAACGCAACTGGAGTTATCTGCAGCAGCTGGATGTAGTTCTTCGCCCTCCTTGATAATTCGTCTCCCCTTCTGAGTTCCCCTCAAGGTTCCCTTCGCACCAGAAACCCCGAACTCAAACCACAACAGCGCAACCGCGCTGGCAACGCTACTCTCCGTACTGTACACGGCGTACTGACAATACAACATACAAACTATACAGCGCCTGCGCGTCGTCGGCTCGTATTACGGTCCGGGTCCGTGCCCGCGGGCGTAGCGTACATACATGTGGGGCGTATAGTGGGTAGCTATAGGATGTGGGTAGGAATGTAGATGGGTAGGGTAGGAATGCAAGTAGGCGGGTAGAGGGTGGAGGGTGGGTAGGCGGATAGAGGGACGCGGGTAGGTGGAGGGCAGGCGGGTGGGTAGGATTGGAGGAATGTAGGAAGTGAGGAATATAGGCAGAGCGATGTGTAGAGCAGAGCGACGGAGACGTGCGTACAGGAGACGTGCAGAGCAGGCGAAAGCAGGGGCGAAAGCAGCGAAAACAAAAAACACAGCGACCCACCGCCGCCTACGAGATCCCATGCCCATACAGATGCTCCCCCTGCACCGACACCCCCAGCGGGAAATACGCATACGCCCCCCCTCCCCCTCCCCCTCCGCCTCCTCCGCCTCCTCCCCCGCTGACGCCCGCAGCCCACTCCGCGCCGCCCGCCGACGCCGCGTACCCCCCGGGCGACGGCGGGTACGCGGACGCGGACGCGGAGCCGGAGCCGGGGGACGACGCGTACCCGGGCGGGCTCGGGTGGTGGTACCCGCCCGGCGGGCTGGGGTGGTACTGCGGCGAGCCCGGGTGGTACCCGCCGGGCGAGCCGGTGTGGTACGCCCCCGCGCCGCCGGGCGGGCTGGGGTGGTACGCGGAGGGCGAGCCGGGGTGGTACCCGCCGGGCGAGCCCGTGTGGTACGCGCCGGGCGAGCCCGTGTGGTACCCCCCTGCGCCGGGCGGGCTGGGGTGGTGGTACGCGTTGCTGCCGGGGCCGGGGCCGGGGCCGGGCGAGCCGCGGAAGGCGGCGGACGCGGGGTTGGCGGTGGCGGTGGTGGTGGTGTGGGTGGAGGAGGAGAGCGGGGTGAGGACGTCGTCGGCGTAGGTGGGGGACGCGGGGTCGGGGGACGCGGGGTCGGCGCCGCTGCGGGGGGAGGGGGGGTCAGCGTCAGCGTCAGTGGGAGGAGGGGGGCGGGGAAAGAGAGAAGACGCGACAACTTGAAGGGGGTGGGGTCAAGGACGGAAGCGGCGTCTGCGCTGGAGAAGTAGCTCGCCCGCCGACACAACACGCAGGAGAACGCACCACAGCAGAACGCAAGACGGCGACACGACGCCCCGAGGACATGGACGCAGAGGAAAGAGGAGAGGGGCGTCCAAAAGACATTGATAAAAACGCACCGCATAACCCCCGCCAGCCCCGCCACGCGCCGCGCCAGCCCGCACCTCTCCTCGCCCCCGCCCCCCGCCCCATACCCCTCCCTAGCCCCGTACCCAGCCGCGTGCCCCCGCAGCACGCCCTGCAGCGCGTGCGCGAGCGCGATGTACGCGTGCGCCAGCGCCGGGTCCGTGCGGCACGCGCAGCTTGTGCCTCCGGTTCCGTTCCCTATGCCGTTGCTTAGACCGTTCCCGATGCCTATACCGATCCCATTCGCGTGCCCTACCCCCATCCCATTCGCGTGGTGCCCATGCCCATGCCCGGTACCCCCGTTCGCGATGAACCGCCCCGCCCCCTCGAAGCGCTCCGCCGCGTACGCGAAGTCCGGCGCGAAGCGGTACATCCCGCCCTCGGTCTTGATCGGCGGGAGGAGCGCGGGCGGCTGCCCGTGCCCGCTTCCATGCCCGTGCGTGTGGTGCGCGTGTATGGGGGAGCGCCGTTTGCCCGCGTTCAGGGGGGAGGCGAGGGCGTGGAGGGGCGAGGCGAGGGAGTTCAATGGCGAAGTGGAGAGGGCGTGGAGGGGCGAGGAGAGGGAGTTCAGAGGGGAGGCGAGGGCGGGGTGGGAATTCGAGAGGGAATTCGAGAGGGAGGGGAGGGGCGCGCACTTCGTCGCGCGCGAGTGCCACTTCTCGTTCGGGTCCGCGTCGCGGTCGCGCAGCGCGGGGTCCGCCCAGCGGGGGTGCGGTTTGCCTGCGCCGTCCGGGTGAGCGTCAGTGTCATTGTGTCGCTTTTGGGGGGCGGAGAAAGAGGTGTGGTAGAGTAGATGAGACGGGAGAGGGAGGGGAGGGGAGGGGAGGAGAGTAGAGGAGAGAGTAGAGTAAAGTAGAGTAGAGTAGAGTAGAGTAGGGGGGTGGAAGGGAAGGAAGGGGGAGGAGAGAGGGATTTTTTGATGAGAGGGATTAGTAGAGGGAGGAAGGAGGGGGAGGGAGAGGGAAAATATCTATGGGGAGGGGGAGAAGGGAAAACGGAAGACGGAAAACGGAAAACGGACGCACCGCGCAGCTCGCGCACGAGGCTCTCGAGCTCGGCGATGCGGTTGCGCAGGCGCGTGCTCTCGTCGAGCGTCGGGTCGTCTCTGGCGGGGCGGGTCAGCGGGGCTCGGCGCTTGCGTTGAAAGTGAAGAGGGAAGAGTGAAGAGGGAAGAGGGGAGAGGGAAGCGCGAGGGGGCTGGGGTCGAGGGGGGTGGGTGCCTTGAGAGCAAAGCGGGAAAGGCGAGGAGGGAAGCGGGAAGGGGCGGGGCAAGTGGATGGGGAGGAGCGAGTCTATGAATAAAAAGGGAGTATGGACAGAAAGGGAGTATGGATAGAAAGGGCGTATGGATAAAAAGGGAGGAGGGCAGCGCGGGCCGGCTGGGAGTGCCCAGAGGCTTCACCGGCGCGAGTTGGGGGAGTGGGTAGGTCGAGTGGATGGGCGGGGGGCGCGCCGCGTCGCCACAGCGCGGGTGTTCGCCGCGTCACCACACCGAGGCGTCCGACGTCCCGTCCCGTCCGTCCATTCGACGCAAGGGCGACAGATCGCGGGTTGGGGGTGGAGAAACCAGGGCAGGAGAAACACGGAAACCGCGGGAGGCGAAACACGGCAACACAAAACAGCGAAAACAGCGCAAAAACAAGGTAGAAAGAAACAAGAACGAAGGAACGCGCACCTCAGCGCGGGGTCGTCGATCTCGTACACACAGAGGCCCGTGAGGCCGAGCTGGATGCAGCGCTGGCACGGGCGCTTGCGGTCGCACTGCGGGGCGAGTAAAGGTGAGCGGGTTAAGGGTAAGGAAGGGGGGGGGGAAGATAAGGGAGGGGGGGGGGAGGTGGGGGGGGAAGGGAAGAGTAAGGGAGAATAAGGGGGAGAATAAGGGAGAAGGAGAATCGGGGGCCAGAAAAACACGGGGGCTTGGAGTGAAGGGGCGCGGGGAAGAGCGCGTAGCGGGCGGGTCGGTACCCGTTACCCGTTACCCGTTACCCGTTACAGTACAGTACAGCCCCAGGGCGGGGCGGGGCGGGGCGGGGCGCGGCGTGTGTGGGTGGGAGGGGGGGAGGGAGGCAAGCGGGGGGCGGGGGGCGTGGTTGTCGTGTATTGAGGGGGAGGGTGGATGGACGGGGTGGAGGGTTGGGGGGTGGAGGGCGGGGGAGCGGGGAGGGGGGAGGGGGGGGTTGTTGGGTTGTTGGGGAGCAGGAGCGTGGTTGGGGGGGGGGGGTTGGGAGAGCAGGTAAGCTGAGTGGGTTGGAGAATGATTGGTAGATACATATACGAGGAGGGCGTGATGCATGATGGGGGGAGGTCGACGCAAGATCTGGAGGTAGCTGAAGTGGAGTACGCGGAAGGCCTAGGCGAGAGTGGATCCATCGAGTCGTGGAATAGATAAAACGAGGGGACGCAGGAGCAGAGCAGGAAGGACAGCATAGGGATAGGGAAGGATATGCGGCACGGAGCGCAGGGGAGGGCGACGGGGCCAACGCACCTTCCGCTTCGAGGTGTGGCAGTTCAGACACGACTGCGTCGTGCGGTTCCGGCGGCGCTTCCTGCGAGCAAGCCCGTCAGCGTCGTCCGCGGAGAGTACAATACCACCAAAAGACACGAAGGCGAGGGGGGCGGTGAAGACATCACGAAGGGGGACATAACCCAGGTAAGATGGAAGGGGACGCGGACGCATGAAGGAGACGCCAAAACACCACGCAGGGGACGCCAAAACACCACGCAGGGGACGCTACGACGAGCGCGGGACGGGAGCCGCAGACGCAGACGCAGACGCACCGGTGGTCGGTGTCGAGCGTGAACTCGAGGTCCATGACCTCGCCCTTGAGCTGGAGCGGCGAGAACGGCGAGGGCGCGTCGCGGTCGCGGGCGTCGGGGTCGTGCTCGTGGTCGTGCGCGTCGTCGTTCATGGGGCGTCCGTCTACGCTTTACTTTACGCAACGTGCACCAGGAGTAGACTAGCCGTTGACGAGGGCCGGGGGCGGAGGGGACGAGGACGGGTGGCGGAGACAGAGAGGGTGGAGACGGCGGGGGCGGGGGCGCAAGGGAGGCGCGGGGCGTCGGTCGGGCGGTGCGGTATTCTTGCAGCGTCCGTATTTGTACGCACCCTTGCACCCGATCGCACGCGATGCGATCTCGATGCGCGATGGGCGATCTGTCGTTCTATTCCGTGCGCCCGAATGCGAACGGGCGATCGCATCGCGTGCGGCTCGGCGAGGGCCTTGGGTTGGGTAAGTGCGTATGTAATGTGTAAGTGTGTAAGTTCAAGTTGGGCGACTAGACAGGTGTGGGACGCGTCACGTCACGCGAGGATCGCAGGTACGGACGGAAGCACGACGCGAAGACGGAAGCTTGGACACGGACACGGAAGCATAATTCGCGAGGGGTACCCCCATGCGGCGCGCGAGTCCGGTAAATGAATCCGCTCATCCAGATGCCCCGGGATCTGATCCTCCCGCGCGATCCACCGCCCTGGTCCCCGTCCCCGTCACCCGTCCCCACCGCGCCCCACCGACGCCCACGCCCACGCCCACGCCCCGCCTGACATGCCACCCCCCCCCCAGCGCGACGCGGCCCGCACCCCCCCACCACCCCCCACCACCACGCAGGCCTAGCCACAGGCGCGCCCCAACACGATCACGTACGTCGCAGCTCGCGCAAGCATCCGCGCGCGCCGGGCCCAGAACCGCCTCGGGTGGGAACGCATTCGGAATGGCACTGTGCATTCGGGATGGCAATGGGCATGGGCATGGGTGCAGAACCTTCAGCGTGAACCTTCCGCGCGCGCGGGCTGGGGCCGCGCCTGCCATATGCGGGCGCATCCGACTCCGACTCCTGAGCATCCCGACCGACCGACCGAGCTCTCGTCGCATTCTGCATTCTGCCTGCGGTGCGGTGCGTTACGGCCGGGTTACGGCGTGTTCCAGTTCGAGCCTTCCACAGAAGACAGGAGACAGGAGACAGAAGGCGAGACGCCGCCGCGTCCGGACGGCCCGCGCGCATCAGGGGCTCCGGCGCGCGCTTCGTCGCTCTTCTCTGCCACTGTACTCGCTCCGTTGGCGTCAGATTCGCGCCTGCTTGCCTGCCTCTGCCTGCCTCAGTGCCTGCGCCCAGCGAGAATCCCCTATGCCGGGGTCTGCCGAGGTCTGCCCAAGTCTGCCCACCCAAAGAAGGGCAGACACAAGCAGATCTGGGCAGAGATTTGAGGATATAGCATATGTGCATTTTGCTTGAATATGCTCCAACCTGCCCAGATCTGCTGCTCGTATGCTCAATTCTGCTACATTCTGCCCTCCGATTGCCTTCTATTTCTCGCTATTATTATCGACAAATGAATATTATTCGGCTGCTAGATACAACTATCTATCTATAGACAAGACCTGAACGAAAGTCACCGCAAGTCCCCCGCGCCGCCGATGCCTCATCTGCTGCCCTGTGCCCATCTCGAATCTCCCGCCGCCGTACCCATCGCCGGGTCGTGCCGTCCGAAGGGGCAAGGAGCGGGCTGCCGAGGAGACGGCGGAGGTGGGGGATAGCGTGATAGCCCGGAATGGAGGGGCCATGCTATGAAAACTTGAGAAAGAGGAGGCAATGAGATGGAGTGCACACGTACTGGCGACGATCATCATGATGAGAAGTCTGCGTGCCAGGTCAGTTTGAAGAGAACTAAGCGGAGAACAGGGGACGTACGATAACGTGCAAGCCCCCGCCGCCCGAATCGTATCGGATGAGCTGCGGCGGTGCTGAGTGGGTTCGCACGCGCGACGCCGCCGTCTCGGAGGAGTCTCGAGCGCGGTCCAATTGGCGCGGGGATGCAAGGGGTATGCGTAGCCTTAATCGCCTCGGATGCGCTCGCGCGGCGTGTCGGGGCTAGTAGCAAGTAAGTGGACATAGATCTATAGAGCACTAAATTTGAATCACTTACCGTGGTGATAGAATTGCGGCGTCGTGAGTCCGCGCCGTCGCGTGCCCGCCAACGAGGAACGCGGCCGCCCGCACGCATAACTCCCCGCTGCATGTATCTCAGTGCGCGCGCACCGGACTCACGCCCTCGTACACCCCAAAGGTCCTCCTGCGCGACGAGCTACAGAAGGCCCCCCTCGCCCACGTTAGCCCCGACACCGGTTCTGTGCGCCTGAGAACGAGATAGAGCTACGGGAGCCAGACGACGCGTCAGAGATTTTGCAAACACGATTTTGACGCGCCGGCGGCGACGCGGCAGTCGTGCAGGGCCTCGTCGCCAGTCTGGGTGATTAGCACGGCGCGAGGACGTGAGGTGCGGCGGCAGGCAGGCGGCGGCGGGGGCGGGGGCGGGGAGCAGAGAGCATTGCCGGGGACGGGGAGGGGGAAGATGGTGGGAGGAAGCAAGGAGGATTTCAAAGTCCGCTGATCCCCCGTTGCCACCTGGTCCGTGCGCGCACGGGCCATCGTGCACCGAGTCTTTGCCAGCTTTTTCCCAAGTCCAGTAGCTTCAGGCTTTTGAACTTTGCCCATGCAATTGCATGCAAAGCAACTGTGGTAAAATGTTGTTTCTTTACTTTCGATTCGATGACGTCGGCGGTTCGGGCAGAGGACGGCAGATGTCGGCAGATGTCCGCGGATCGCTCTAAGAATTCGGCAGATGTCGGGAGATCCTGGCAGATCCAGGCATAAGGGATTTTCACTGGGGCCTGCGAGTCAGGCGCGCCTTGTCTACGAGTCAAACACGACAGGCCCGCCCGCGTATAAATAGCAGGCGCTTGCGCGAGTCACGCGAAGCCAGCCCGCCAGGCGCGTCCCGACCCGAGAAAGCCTGTTTGTCTGTTGCCTTTTCCTTCCCTGAACTTAAGTAAGTGAGTTTACGGCCGGGGCCTGCCGAGTCTGCGCGTCGCGATGACTCGGAGTCTGCCTTGCACTTTGCGTGGAATCGACAGCTTCCTAGTACTCCTCGGTGTGCGCTGCAGTGTGCGAGTCAGCCCCGGCGCGGACAGGAAAGCCAAAGCCAAAGCCAGAGCCGAAGCCCGAATGGGGCGCGGAGACTCGGTGTGGGCCGGTGGCGCAGAACGATGCGCAACCGTCGGCCATTCGGATTTCCGGGCGGCTGCGATGCGAGCCTGGGACTCGGGACTCGGGAGCCAGGGGGAGGGCGGGGGCGGGGGCGGGGTACGTTCCCAGTCGAATCGCATTTGGTTGAGGCGGACACGACGCGCAGCATCGGCACGGACTCGGCGTATCCCGGCGCCGGTGGCGTATCACGGGCGCGCCGCCATTGGCTGCGCTTCGCGCGTGGGAGGCGCGCTTCGGGCCTGGGAGTCAATCGCTGTGCCGTCACAGCGGGAGGGGGCCTGCGAGTGCGGGTGGGAGCCTGGGAGCCTCAGCCTGGGTCCTGGGAGCGGAAGGGCGTGTTGTCGAATTCGGCGTTCGCAGGCAGGCAGGCGGCAGTCTAAGGCGTGCCGGCGCGGCCGCCCGGGGGGAGGGAAGGTTCGATGCCATAGAAGGAAGGTCTTAGAAGTTAGGTCACTGGAAGGTTCGAGGCGAGAGGGGGAAGGCGAGAGGGGAAGGGACTCGGAGGAATGTTTGCTCCCGACGTCCCGGCCAAACAACCTCCCAAGTTGGACTTCCAAAGTTTTACTCCGCGCGATGCGCGTGATCTCAGACCTCAGGCTGCGCAGGAGCCCGGAGCCAGGACGGCGCGCGCAGGGCAGCCCCGCCCGTGCCCCCCCGCGCGCAGAAAACTCGTCACTCCACATCTCCAACTCCTTGCAAGAGTCCGGCGATGACACGATGTACAACGCGCGACGTCGCTCGCCCATTGACAACGTCCACCTTCAGTGGATTCCAGGGCCCGGCGCCGAGGAGTCGCCAGCGTGACTCGGGTCGAAGCGAGTCGCCACTCGACTCTGAGTGACTCGAGTCGAACGGCCTCTGCTCTGTACCTGGCTGTCGACTCGGCCCTCCCACCGTCGGACCCCACCCCTGAATCTGCTTGCAATATCGGGCCCTCCCCCCGCGCCGCGCGCCCGCCCTGCTTCGAAGTGCCCTTACCCTTACCGGTACCCTTGGCCCGCAGACCCTGCAGCTGGAGATCCGCCGGCCGGCCGACGAATCTGACAGTGACACCGAAGGACGCAAGACGCAAGACGCGCCGGGAACTCGAAGGCGGAGGGTGTTGAGGAGGCGGTGCAGCTTCGCGCCGCCGTCTGCCCGCCCAAGGGCCAAGCAGGTGGCTGTGGCGCTGTTCGCGATCGACGAGGCAGGAGGCTGATGCCAGTGTAGCTCGCCGGTTGGTGCGCTGGTGGTGGTTGGTGGTGGTTGGCGGTTGGCGGTTGGCGGGGTGCTGGTGGTTGGTCATGGCGGGCTGGTGGGCTCGAACTGCGCACGGCCCCGCTGCGCTCGAGCACGTTCCGACTACCGCAAGCGCTCCCGAGTCTCCGGGCACCCCCAGACTTTTTCTCGCCGACTCGACTCCCTTAGACTGGACGAGTTCTGGGCAGTGGGACTCCGAATGCCGACGCGTAGGAGAAGTCGGCGCAACGGGGTGGGATTCGGGCTGTCTTCGCCTCCGCCTCCGCCTCAGGCGGGAGCGCGCCGAAGCTATACAGCAAGTCCCGACGCGCGCACAGGCACCGGCACCGGCACTGGCCGCACCGTGACGGTGCCCCTGCCCCCGGGCGCGCAAGGCCGCCGTGCCTGCGGAATGCGGCATATACCGTTACGCATCGATCATTCAACCGTGCACGGTGGCACCGCCGATAGCATGTATGCGCGGCACTGGTATGCGCGGCGGCCCCTCCCTCCCTCCCTCCCTCCCTCCGAGATAAACGCGCGCGTACCCGATACCCCGCAAATAACGCGAGCTGCCCGCGTGGACTCCTCACCAGATACACTGGCATCGAGCCACGCCGGGGCCGTCGTACCGCACCATGTCGGTTCTGCCCGTCTGGGATTCCCAGAGCTCTTAGGGCTGGTACGGTGGTACCTTGTCCGCGTCCGAGTCGCGCATCGACGCGGAAGCCAGGGACTCGGTACTCAGTACTCAGGTGTAAAGATGTAAAGATGCAAGGACGATGCAGATGCAGGTCCAGGTTCCGGTCCAGGGCAATCCCACCTCCCCTCAGGTTGCTTGTGCTGCCTTGCCGACTCGGATGTAATAGCATCGCATATTCCGAGTCCGAGTCGATACCCGGAGAAGAAAATTGAAGTCGTTGGCCGCAATCCATTTCGGAGTTGGTTGGAATTGGATTCAGGGCTCGAGGAGCTGCGAGGCCGGGAGGTTTTCTGTAATTGATATTCACTCCGGGATCCCTGAGGTTTGTCAATGGGCATTGATATTTCAAGTTGTTCGCAATACTGTTACTTCCGCTTTGCGCATATTATGCAGGCGTTGAATTCGTTCGTACGGCTGTATTATTAATAGGGATACTAGAAGAGCTACTACGAAAAATTGAGAGCTATACAGTACTTAGTAGGTACTGAAGTTGTAAAGCAGCTCGCGCGTTCTCTGCCATTGATATTTTTCCATTTTGGGCGCAATAATTCGGGGAGGGATGGGTTTGAATTGGGTTGCACTGTGTTTGGAATGGGAACTGGGGTGGATTTGAGCTTGGAATTGGGGGAATTCAGTTCGGGTCCAGGATGGGGGGGCTGCTGTCGCCTCTGGATCGCATACAATCCAATTTCCTCAATGAGCGCGTCTCCGACTTTCCGCGGATCGGGTGAGCGGCTGCTTTGCTTAGTAGACTGTGGGCAACTCAAACACTGTCAATGAATCGATTCACATGGTCGAATGCGCAGTCTGGGACCCCCGCTCTGCTGAGAACGAGATTCACATACAGCGGAATCTTCTCTGTTGAAGCTGAAGTTTGAACCAATCGCCCACAGGAAAGCAACGCCACCCCCTGCTTCGTGTCTTCCCGACTGAATTAGACTGCTCAAGACACACGCGGGATTACGCTCCTGACGTCGGCGAACATTCCTCAAATCTCTGAAATAGTATAAATAACCAGCCAGTCGCAGCCTTGGTGCTAACTAACTTGAACGAATCGATGAACCAGTCGCCCAGGCGAAAGCAACGCACTCGTCTTCCCTTGAACCCGAACCAGACATTGACAAGCGCGGGACCATGTCGACGTCGGCGAACGAGCGTCAACAAGCCTCCGTCAAGCCTTCGGATCCGCCAAAATAAATCCCAGCCCCGGCGCGACCCCTGGTTTCGAACGACACAGCTTCCCCGCGCCCGCGTCGTCCGCGTCCCAGTCTGGAATATTTCCCGAACGGGACGCGCGTCCGAGTCACCGAGGACTGTCGCGGCGGAGATTGTGCGGCGATCTGGATGATGAGGCGGGGATCTGCGCGCGGCGTCGCAGATCGGGCGAGCTACGGCGGGCCTGGAATCTGGATGCAGAGAGTCACCGCCGGGGCACCGCGAATTCAAGTCGGAAAGGGCTACGTACAGGGGCACTGGCCATTGCGGACGCCAACGTGAGCTAGAAGTCGCACTCGCAACGTAAGATGGGGAGAGTCAAACGGGCGCGGGCGTCCCCAGACGGAGAACATATTTTTGCGCGAAAGCGAAAGCAGCAGGGAATGGAAGGTGACCCAAGCCAGTGATGTTCCCCATTTGCGCATGGGCGGTGATTTGGATCACTCAAATCTGTAGCGTGGACCCACTGGCCCAGAGGTGCCTTGGTATGGCTAGCCTGGCCTCCCGTCCTCCAGAACGCAGTGGGCGAATCGGAATTGATCCATATTCTGACAATGATTCAACCACAACCCCTATCACGTGGCGGTGCACCCTGCGCCTTGCTTGGCTGCGCGGGGCGCGCCAAACACCTGACGTACCTTTTCCTCGACCGACTTTGCGGAGCAGGCAAGGCGCGATTCTCCCGCGAGATTCAAAGCGCACAGACTATAGGATAGCATGGCCGCACTGACCCCCGACGCGCTGGTGGACACGCTGGCGGACGCGCTCGGCGCGGACACGGCGACGTCGCCCAACGACGACTCGGACGCGGTGCTCTCCCCCGCGCCGCTTGAGCACGAAGCGGAGCCCGAGCCCATCCCGGGCATCGATGGCACCCCCGTGCGCTGTGCGCCACCCCTCCCCCGTATCCGCAGCGTGACTGACGTGCCTTCCAGGGTACGATGTACGCCCCCCATTCCGCGCCGTCCTGCGGCCGGATCTTCGCTGAGTGCCGAGTGCTGACCCCCGCGCGCAGGCGAACCGCGCAGAGCCGTACACGCGCATCACGCCCTTCCAGGAGCGCGTCGACCCCAGCGTCGAGTGCGTGTGCCCCTCTGCCGCGGCGCCGTGCTGACTTCCCTACGCGCGCAGCTTCTTCTACAAGCCCATCACCCTCACCGCGCTCTCCGCGCTCCTCTTCGTCCTCGCGTACGTCGCCACGACGCCGTCCGTGCTCCCCGAGGGCGCGGACAAGCGCCGCGCGGGCGCGTACGCCGCGGGCGGCGCCTTCCTCGCGTTCGCGGTCATCCAGTTCCGCGACGGCCCGTTCATCCGCCCGCACCCCGCGTTCTGGCGCGCGGTGCTCGGCGTGAACCTGCTGTACGAGCTCGCGCTCGTGTTCCTGCTGTTCCAGGACCTGGGCAGCGCGCGCGGCATGATGCGCATGCTCGACGACCGCCTGGGCGTCCCGCTGCCTGAGAAGGGGTACGCGGACGACTGCCGCCTGACGCCGCAGACCATCTGGGTGCGCCGCCCCGCTCTGCTGTTGGCTCCGCTGTGTGGCTGACGTCGCGTGGTAGAACGCGCTCGACGTCTTCTGCGTCGCGCACGCGCTGGGGTGGTTCGGCAAGGCGATGATCCTGCGCGACTACTGGTTCTGCTGGATCCTGAGCATCGCGTTCGAGCTCGCGGAGTACAGCCTGCAGCACCAGCTGCCGAACTTCAACGAGTGCTGGTGGGACCACTGGGTGCTCGACGTGCTCGTGTGCAACTGGATCGGGACGTACCTCGGCATGAAGACGTGCCAGTACTTCGAGGTCAAGGTGCGCCGCCCCGCTCCCTCGCTTCGGAAGTACGCTCTGATGCCCGGCGCCGCAGCCGTACGAATGGCGCGGCCTCTCGTCCACGCGCGGGCTGCGCTCCAAGGCGCGGCGCCTCGCCCTGCAGTTCTCCCCGCACGACTGGACGGCGTTCAGCTGGGGCCCCGCGCGCAGCTGGAAGAACTACGTCTGCGTCGTCGGCCTGCTCGGCGTGTTCCTCGGCGCGGAGCTCGCGCCGTTCTACCTGAAGGTGCGTCTCCCGCTCGGGGCGCCGCCGCACGTCCGCGCCCGCTGACGCGCCCTCTGCCAGAGCCTCCTCTGGATGGAGCCGGACCACCCGATCGTCGTCCTGCGCCTCACGTTCATCTTCCTCTGCGCGCTCCCCGCGGTCAGGGAGCTGTTCCAGTACGTGAACGACCCGCGGTGCGTCTCGCTCTCTCTCCTCCTCTCCTCCTCCCCCCGCCCATCTCTCCGTGCGCTGACACGCATCGCAGGCGTGCGGTGCGCATGGGGCAGCACGTGTGGCTGCTGCTCGCGACGGTGCTCACGGAGGGCTTGGTGATCTACAAGTGGAGCGCGGGGCAGTTCCCCGCGCCGCTCCCGACGCACGTCAAGTGGGGCTGGGCGGTCGGCGGGGGCGCGATCGTGGTGTATCCGCTGCTCAAGGTGCGCCTTTTGGGCATCCCTTTCTTGTGTCGGCAGATTCTCACGAGGTATACTCACACAGTTCGGCATCCCTGCAGCGCGGCGGTGGGTGCGCAAGCAGAAACAGATGCGGGGGAAGAGGAGGGCGCCGGCGAAGGCGGAGTAGCGGCGTGCGGAGGACGTCAATGTAGATCTACTTACACGATATGTAGTTGCTTATGGTTCGATGCTAATATTTTTTCTTGCATTCTTGAGACTTTTCTGAGACCATAGCGTTTTGGGACGACCAAGATGTTGTTTGGCTAAGTTGTGATCATCGCTTCTCGAATTCAGCTCTGCACTTGCCTCCGCCCCGCGCGTCGCGTCGCGTCCCTTCGTATCACCGGACTCAAACCCTGTATTTCTAACGCTCCCGGCCAGGATGCCTATGGACTTTTCGACGTACTTGACCCAGATCAACGATGCCCTGAATGCTCAAAACGGACCCGGTCTGGCGTATCTTCTGCGGCCTACGAGCCCCCATGGCAAAGACCTCGTCAAGGGCTTCCGCTCGCCCACGGTGAGGAGCCGCGCCACGCTGCCCCGCATCTTCGTTGCCGCACCGCACCGCCGTTGACGCGTTTCCAGGCCGCGACGCTCGCGCACTTCAAGGGCAGCATCCTGAGCCCCTGGGACGAGATCGCGATCCAGTATGTCCTCATCTGCACGCACATCGCGCGCCTGCGGCCCGGGGAGGCGTTCAAGGAGCAGTCGCAGCTCGTGTCGTACGTCGTGCGTGCCCGCCGCGCCCGCCGTGCGGTTGATGACGGCGCGCTGCAGCCTGTTCTTCCGGTACTTCATCGACAATCGCGGGTGGACGCTGCCCGCGCTGTTCTCCATCCTGCGCGACCTGCGCGACCTCGCCCACGACGTAGGGTCCTTTTCACCCCCCGCTGCGTGGCGCGTGCTGACGCGATCCGAAGGCGGACTGGCACGCGAAGGTGCATAGCGAGCAGAGCGAGTGCATGGTGGAGGCCGCGCGGATCGTGGCGAAGGCGTTCTCGAACTGCATGACCGACAGGTGCGCTGTCTGGCCTTGTACCGAGCTGGTGACTGAGTAGCTTTTAGGAATTCGCCTCCAGAAGAGTCGCGGAAGTGGGGCGTCTACTACGTCGTGGGCCTCGCTATGAAGTCTTATTTCAAAGTGCGCCATGTCCGTTTGCTCGTCAGGCACTGATATGCAGCTCGCAGGTGAAACGAATATCCTTGACGAAAAACATCATCAAAGTCCTGGAGAACAACGCCGACATCCCTCCCCTCGAGAATTATCCGCGATCTCACCAGGTACCGGTGCCCCTCTCCCTCCTGCCTAATGGCTGACGCGTGCCAGGTCACCTACCGCTACTACCTGGGCATGCTCAGCTTCCTCAACGAGGAATACATCAAGGTCTGCTGCTGCATCTTTCCCTCCGACCCAGGCCTCACCCGAAGACCAAGGCGGAGCAGGAGCTCACCCTCGCCTTCTACCACTGCCACATCGCGGCCCACGAAAACCAGACGTACGTCGCGCCCCGCACCCCGCGTGCAGACCGCGCTCACGCCCCCGCTGCGCAGGCGCATCCTCGCGTACCTCATCCCCCTGCGGATCCTCCGCGGGCACCTGCCGTCGGACGAGCTGCTGTACCGCTTCCCCATCCTCGCGGACGTCTTCGCGCCGTTCATCTCCGCCCTCCGCACGGGCGACCTCCTCGGGTTTGACCGCGCGCTCGAGTACCGTCAGGCGCGCCTCGTCGAGCTCAACCTCCTGCTCACGCTCGAGCGCGCGCGCGAGCTCTGCCTGCGCGGGCTCTTCCGCCGCGTGTAAGCGCCCTCCCCGCTGCATCCCGCCTCTGTATGCTGCTGACTGAGACTGCCCGCAGCTGGGTCGCGTCGGCGAAGGGGACGCGCATACCGCTGTCAATGTTCCACTGCGCGCTGCGGATATCCGGGATGACCGTGGAGATCGAGGAGGCGGAGTGCCTCGTCGCGAACATGGTGTACAAGGGGTTCATGCGCGGGTACATCAGCCACGAGAAGCAGATGGTCGTGCTGGCGTCGACGAACGCGTTCCCGCGCCTGGCTGACCGACCGTCCCCGTTTGCGTTCATGTAATCGTTCACATGGATGGGAGCTGCTTGCCGTCTGGGTGCGTCACGCTGAGCCCTCGTTTCCTGCGGATGGTAAATCGGGCATCCTATTTGAGGAGTGGCGCTCATGCATGCGACGTGCTGTCGGTTTCGGAGCAAGGAGGAGCAGGCCATGGGGGACTGTTCGGCATCTGGAATCTGAAGGTGTCAAAGGGTGAGCATAGAAACGATTTCGATCCTGGAATTGGACCTCGGCGACTCAGGCGACTACACGATTGAGACACGTCTCCCCGTTCTTCTGCTGCGGTTTTAAAAATGATGCTCGTGTGCCCGCCCTTGCTGTTAACATGAACGACTTGATTTGTGGATCTAGAAACTCCCTGCCGAAATCGGTAGGTAGCTCTCGGAGTCTTTAGAACGAAAGTTTAACTCGGCTTCCTGGTGCACTCGCCGTGCATCTTAGTGAGCATGCATCTTCGAAAGATTCTCTGGCTATTCGCTACCAGAGAAATAGCAGGTCTAGTGCTAAGGTCCCCGCGCTACTATAGATCTCATGGGAGCCTCGACGAAATGGGGAAATGAAAGCGGGTCTGTACGAATCCCGTCCTTATTTCATGTCTATCCGCCGGCGGTCTCCCGCATGCGTGCCATTGCATGCAGTCAGAGTGACTGCTCGCAAATAGAAAGAGCGGGAGCTTGTTCCAAGCGTCGCCGTCGGCGTTCGCAAACCAGTAGGCTGGAGCCATGGCGGGAACTGCTTAAAAATATGTAAGGGCAGGTCCGTGCTCATTCCGAACCAGGGTTCCAGTCTGCGCGCATTAAAAGGTGTAGCAAATGAATTCCGCCTTGTGTTCAAATGCTCAGCGGCTCCGAGGCAAATAGATGGCGGAGCTATCCAACTGCCGTGCCTCTTCCACGCGCGACAGTCCCAGTTCCCAGACCAAATTTATGTCTTCGAAAGACCCGGGGGTAACCTACGAATTCCGCTCCTGGCCGCTCCTGGCCTTCTTCCAACGAGGCGGGCCTCGGGCGGTGTGCTCTAGACACGACGCCAGCGCTAGGGCGACGGTGACGGTATATATATCCTGGTACCCATCGCTGAGCAAGTCCGAGTCGCTGAGCGCGAGCACGAAGTTCAACCCGAAGTTGAACCCAAAGTTGAACGCCCTAGACCGGGTACTCGGCGAGCGGGCATAGAGCGCCGTTTGATCGTCGTCCGCCTTGACGCCGCCGCAAACGCTAAGCGGCGGGATATCTATACGCGGCAAGATCTTGTCCCCGATTGCGCGTGTGAAGCGTGGTCCGGCACCCCGCCGACCGGGGCGTCAATCAACGAGGGGGAAACATACACGACGCCGGCTCGGAGTTCCCTGCAGTTCCCACGTCATTGTTAGGGTGGCGGCATTCTTGTCTGCTATCAATGTCATGATCCTCTGCTCGCTAATTGACTCGCGGGCAATAAAGCGAGGCCGTTGATAACTTGTTTAGTTTGCGAATCGACGACGTTTATAGAGAGAGTTCTGGTCTGTGGTAATGGTGTCAGGTATGAGCTGATCAGGACGCACGCACGGCGAACACACGAGGGGCGCCGACGCCCGCAATAGGCGGGTCAGGCGCATCCGCGTTGCTGATTCGGATCGGATTCGGACACAGCGACCTGCTGGTTCGGGGCGCAGCTCCCAACCTGGGCGATACACACAAAGTGTGTTCATCGGGGCGCCACCGGAAGAATAAGATTGTTATTGCTGGGACTTCCTTCGCGAAAGGAATAATTGGGGTGAAGACGCTAGGTGTGGCAACGAATCTCGCCGGTTGCATTAGCGGGTGCGAGTGAAAAGCACTGTCTGTACCCGCGATGAAGCGAGGGCGCAGCGGTTGGCTGAATGTTTGCGCCACCGCCATCCATCTGCCAACAGAGAGAGACGATCACTAAAGAGAAGGACTTCGCCCTAACATAGCGGGGAAAACCGTCATACGCTGCGGAAGCCCTGGTCACACCTGACCCTCTGCGAGGCCCTCCCACGCCGCCGTGCAGCTGTCTAATAGCGAGCGCTCCGTCAGGGCGAGGGATATAGCCATTCTTGTCGGCGTCACATCCTCATCATTTGGAAGACGCTGAAAGAGACGGAACTTCTCAGAGCAAAACATTTCTACAAGGAGAAATACACACGTCGAGAATATCGCCCAGGTCCTTCGAGGCGGGCGCGCCGCCCATCCGCGCGCGGCACAGGGCCGCTAAAACCTCCGCCAATTCGAAAACACCGCCATACGGGGACATATTCAGTGCGTCGCCAGGCGATGGTGGCGCGTCCAGCTCTAACGTCAATTGAGACTGGAGCATCTGGTCCAGGACAGTGGCGACTGAATCCCTGCTGTACGGGCCGGAATATTCCCGTTTCCTGAGACAGAGCAGGAGCGCGCAATAGAGCCAGAGGCCATGCGAGATTGCTGCGTCGCCGTTCAAGCAGAATGCATGGGTCCGGTCGAGATAAACCAGCCCCGACTCGGCAACGGCAGCCCAGGGCAGCGCGATGAGCGACGTGATGAGATCTTGGAACGCGTCGAGGCCTCCGACGGCGCGCCAGTCCCAGGGCTGCGGGAGGTGTTGCTCTGAAAATTGCGCAAGGTCGCGGAAAGTCCAAGTGATGCGGTCGTTTTCGTTGCCTTCCAGGATGAAGCCGTACTGCACCAGCAGTTCGGCGTTGCTGAGCGTTTCACCATACGTGTTGAACACCTCCGTGCGCGGCGGAATGGAAAGGTTCGACACCATCTCGTAGAAATTGTCGGCGGCGTCGGGGATCGAGATCCGCATGTCCGAGTCGGCCGTGTCATCGTGCACGCACCGTTGCAAGGAACCGCATTCTGGGCAGACGTCGAAATCACTCTGTGGCACTCGCTGAGAAAATGTTGATTGCAGAGTCACGCGCTTACCTCCAGATGAACATGGTTATCCTGTGCGTGGTTGAATCTGCGATAAATCAAGGATGAGCTCCGTGTAATGAATCAACGAGGAATGCTCTACGCGTCAGCGATGGGAACCATGGAGAGGCCGTGATAACAGTCTACGAGAAATGACCTGGACGTTACGAGGGCATATGCCAGGTAGAAGTCGGTCAGAGAGGGAATCGTGGCAGGTTCGAACAGTTTCAAGTAGACGGGATGGGCGACCGAATTGAAATACTCGCCAATTTCGTCCTGTGTAGGCCACCATTAACAGGACAACTCGGGCGATGAAAAAAAACAGTATCTACAAAGAGAGCAGAGTTACAGTCTCCTGCACCGAACAGCATCTTTCCGGCCTCCGTTCTATGCAGCCACTCGCGGGCGTGGCCATTTTTAGTATGCGCGCCGCTGGCCCAGAAAAGTGGGATGCCCGGAATTTTCCGCGGAAGAGATTCCAGATACGCCGACCACGGAGATGTCGCACTATTTACACTGTTTCGATTAGCATGACACGCTATTAGGGATGGAATGGTTACACTGACAGCTCGACAGACAGAGCGAGCGCGAGCGCGAGCTGGGCTCCGCGCCCGTACCGATGTGGGGGAATGAGTGCCGAGATGGGGCTGGATTTCACGGAGAGGACCGATTCTCGCGGGATGCGCACGACTTAGGGCGTCAGGCACATATTGAGGATGATTTATTTGGGCAGGGAGAGGACGTAGTACTTACGGATGGTGTCTGCCGGGATAGTCGTGTCTTTGGAGAGAACCGCCACTCCGTATGGACCGAGGGCCAGTTCTATCCTCGGGTCAATCCAGTACCCACGCTCCGAGCACCAGGAAATAAGGGCAGCCACCACGTCTGTCATGGAGAACAGAACAGTCCAAAATTGATGGGTTTTTGAGAGCGCGTCCAAAGGTTGACTGGAGGAGGACACCTTGGAACGACTGTCTCTGTCTGGCGTCCTCTACGAGTCCCGCCACGATGCACGCAGCAAGAATCCTGAGGGACTGTTTCGTCCACGAAGGCTGAGTGGTTCAGAGGAAAGCCTGGCAAACCACGTGGGAAGACGGCTTTTCCCGAATTTCATGGAGCACTGCACTGCCTTGCTGATTCAGCTTGTCTCCACCCATCCTCTCTTTACGATGCCTCGCGCGGAAGGTGCGCCGTGAAGCCAAGTCTTGGGCATCGTACTAACCCATCCGTCAGTTGGAACTCCCAAGTATGTAGCGAACAAGATGAAGTCAAAGGGGCTGCAGCGCCTGCGGTGGTACTGCCAGGTCTGCGAGAAGCAATGTCGAGACGAGAATGGCTTCAAATGCCATGCCACGTCCGAGTCGCATCTACGCCAAATGCTCGTCGTCGGAGAGCACGCCGGGAAGCATATCACCAACTTTTCGCAGCAGTTCCAATCTGAATTTGTGGCCCTTCTCTCCCGGCGGTGCGTCGTGCTTTACGTCCGAGTGTGCGTTGTCGGCTCACGGACTGTGCTCATAGGTTCGGAACCAAGCGCGTGCGGGCTAACCAGGTCTACCAGGAGTACATCTCCGACAAGAGCCACCTGCACATGAACTCCACGCGCTGGGTCACCCTCACCGAGTTTGTGAAGCACCTCGGGCGGTCGGGTATCGCACGCGTGGACGAGACGGAGAAGGGCTGGTTCCTCGCGTGGATCGACAGCAGCCCCAAGGCCCTCGCGAAGGCGGTGCGTCGCTCACATCTTCCTCTTTATCAGTGTCTCACGACTCCTTTCAGGAAGCCTCGTTGAAGAAGGACCGCGCGACGATGTCGGATGAGCAGCGCGAGCGGGTGCTTATCGCCGAGCAGATCGAGCGTGCCGCAGCCGAGGCACCAGCAGGGCCCTCGACCACACCGCCGGCCGAGGAGGGTCTGAAGCGCGACGAAGGCTCGGAGAAGGTTGTTCTCTCGTTCTCTTCGAAGCCCACGCCCGCGCCCGCGGCAGCCCCTACCCTCGCCTTCAAATCCAACCCTCTGAAGGTCGCCAACCCGCTTAAGGCGAATCCGCTTAAACGTCCGAATGTGTTCAAGGCTGCTGCTGCGTCCTTATCCTCCAATTCTGACGGGAACGACAAGAAGCGGCCTGCTTCGAGTATGACTGCGGCGGAGCGCTTGATCCTAGAAGATCAGGATCGCAAACGCAGACGATTGGATAAAGATAGGTAGTATCGTCTTCGTTTTCCATGTGAGCGCTCGTATCTTCCGAGCTCCGCCCATCTGTACAACTCCCTACGAAGTGGTCAATTGATCAAGCCTCCTTATATTCATAGCCTGGGACCGCTGTGGCAACCAATCCTTTCCTCCTTCTCTTGGGCCCGCAGTTAACTGGTGAATGAAATTAGTAGTGGACCAGCGCGAGGGCAGGGAATGCCCTCACTTCCTCTTTAGAGTCAGATATCAACTTTCATATTCCTAAGGCCGGACCCTGCGCCGGCAGTGCTTCAAGCGGGAGAAAATAATCAACAGGATCAAACACCTCGAGAACTGCGCCGATATGGGTCCTTAGACATGAAGTTGAGTCGAAACCCCGACAGTGAGTTTGCATGGACAACAAGGCCCCGCGTATGCCACTGGCATAGATGGCTTCGAAAGTTCCCCAGGGAACCCTAGTATCCCAAAGCGTTCGGCACATGTTGTGTGTACTTGTGTTACATATGCTGCTGATCGGGATGGGGTCCCGGCGAAGACGGCACCAGAAGTTCAACAAAAGTGCGTGCCCTGAGAGGACACGGAGGAGGTGGATGTCGGGAATATTCCATGGCGAAAAGGCACTTTGACGGGACAGGGTTGATTCGTACAACTGCTTGCTGAGGTGAAAGTACACCTCAGCCAAGAATCGACGTCTGCCGTGTCTCTGGCCGACGATCAAGGCAGTTTGGCACGGAAGGCCATCGCGTATTCGAGTCAACCAATTACTTTCAACCAGTGAAAGTAGCTGATCATCGCTGCAGCGAAGTGTCAAGCCCATGAGAGTAGTAAGCATGTCTGAAGAGCATTTGGCGAGGTAGTTCAGTTCTCGACCGCACTGCTTGTGTAGCATTTCGAGTGCCCAGGTTTCGAACGCCGTGACGCTGTACTTGTGGCACATTTTCACGATCTTCGCAAGCCGGTCAACATCCGCCTCCCTAGTGCTTTGCAGGTAGATGTCTCTGGGGCTGTAAGCTCATTCAATGCTTGCCGGAGCCACGGGTAAGCCTCAATGCTTACAGCGCATAAACGACCCAGCAAAGCGCACGAAACTCCTCAACTGTATCATCGGTCAACGGGATGGGTTCCAGATCTGTCGGTGTTGCACTGCCGCCTTGTGTAATGTTGAACATATCGCGAAACATCGACGTCGGGTCTCTGGAAAAATATACTTTGTGCACCTTCGTATCGGCACTCAGTGTGTTGAACGCCCGTAGAAGTATCTGGTGTTTTATACCTTGAAGAGGGTCCCCTGCACACAAAACATGCAGTCTCCGTCGTCGAAAAAATACATAGGATCTTGAGTGGGAGCGGCTATACCAGTGTTCGATGTGTCAGGCTATATCCGCTCCGACATACATATCAATGCATACCTGGCCCCTGCCAGTCCGGAGTGTTCGTATCCATTGCAGATTTTGAGCGTTGCTTGCGGTTTCCAATAGTTTCCTAATCGCTAGCGGTGCGTGGGCGTGAAGGTTGGGAGCGAAAGATTGACTTATAAGCCTGCCTCGTGGAGAACACGAGTCCGCAAGATTTAAAATAGGCATGTCATGGGATCGCTTCCATGGCCACTTGGATTATGGATAGGCGCCTCAAGATTCGATGCCCAAACTAGAAGGCACAAGACAAGCGGTGCGTTGTGAACGTTGAGGCAGTTCCGTTGAGGTAGTGATAAGACATACATAAAACTTTAGTGGCATAGTCTGTGCAATTCACCCAGATTGAGGGGGAAATCGTTTCGAAATAGTGAACGGCCAAATGGCACACTGGGTTGAATTGAAGGACCCTGAACCTTTCGTGGAGCGGGACGAAGGACACCATGGGAGTCTCATCTTTATGTTTGAACAATTTCTTGGAAAGCGTCCTGTTAACTTTAACTTTACTTAGAGGGAAGTAAACATTCTTTTGGGGGCCCAGTGTGACCGCAAGATCGCGCAGCGATGCCTTCCACGGTGTCTGGTTCTATAATCAGTATACGCCGCGCGAGGTGACTGACTCGGCGAGTTCTTTAGGCATGGCGTATTTAACATGCAGTTTATGAGGTTGCCGACCAGGCGGAAGCGTAAGCTGGATGAGCGTGTACGACGTCTTCGCTTCGAGAGCCTTCATCGGCCGGACCTTCATAGGGAACTCCGTATAATCAAACTCGATTGCAAGCTCTCGCGTTTTGTGCATGATTTGCATGACCTCCAGAGATCGAAGAATGCGGTCTTTTTCCAGAACCTGCTGGGCGAAAGAGAGGTCTTCCGAGGCAAGCTTAACCTTTGTGCCCGCTGCGGGACGATGAGCATTGTGGTACTGCTGATTGAGGGATAAAACACTTACCGTTTCTGGAAGCTCTGGTGTTCTTGCAGTACTTACTATGCCCCGCTTTCCAGTCGCTCGTCTGACATTCCCGAGAACAGTAGGCACAAAGCATGCACCCGACGCAGTATCGCAAATCATCATCCGTAAAGTCGACCCGATTGCACTGCAAGCCGTTGGAGCAATCTTGACAATGTTGAGAAATCAGACCCACCTTTTTACTGGCACACACTAGGTGCGCTTTGTCCCCGGCCAGCTCGATCCTCTGCTCCAGAACTCTTTTGAAAATCGACCAGGAGTCAAAAAGGGGCCCTCGACGATCCATGCGGCCTTCGAGTCCCAGTTTCTGCACTTTCTTGAGCGCCTTTGCGGCTGGCCGCACGACAGACAGATATACAAGGTACGGTGGGAGGGTGCTGTGCAGAATATGATAGTGTTCATGGTGGGTTGGCCGAAATCCTGCCAAGAGGGATGTCAGGAGCCCTGCCTCAAGCGACCTGATGACGCAGGAAGCGCCGTCGCCCGTGTTCAGGCAGTTCAGGAGGTAGCTGCACGAGGACGTCACAACGTTGTCCGAGAGATCATCGCGGATGGTGAGGCGTGGGCGAACGATGCGATGAAGCGCGCGTATCGCGATGTGCAGGGAATGGCGCGCCATGAGGGACTTGCTTATAGGCTCATGGCGGCTGAGGAGGAGAAGCACGGCCAGGTTGTACACCATCGTCTCCCGTGAGTCCTGCGCTGTATCCCGCACCAGGTGCGCCAGGATCGCAAAAGACAGTTCCTCGACAGTCCTCCCGGTCTCTTCGATGAGCCTCTGCCCATACTGCGCTCTGATCGGCTCCTGCCCCTTGGTGTCGTACATGTCGCGGCTCCAGCACAACAGCGCGAAATGCAGGATTTGCGCTATGGGTGTCCCAGGCAGGGGCGCGTAATGTTCCGCTTGGAGGTACCAGACATTCCCAATCATCCCCAACGCCCCGGCATTATTGAACCAGTAGCAGATCGAATAGCCCTGGAGCTGCAAGCACGCGAACAGGAAATAGACGACCGCCTGCCACGTCAGCGTCTGAGCTGCCCAGCTGAGCTTCCAGTCGGCCGGCGCGCACTGAGAGTCCGCTGCGCACAGGGCGTGCAGAAACTGCAGCCATCGCCAAACGTCTTGCAGTGAATTGTCTGCGATACGGGCATCGAAGACGTCGCTCCACGCATCGTGGATGGGTTCTGGGCGACGCGCTATCCGGGCGAGGTCGCGTGGAACGCTGGTGAGCGTCGCTGTGAGACTCTCCAGCGCAGACAAGGGTTCCCATATGCTTGCGATCGTCCCGCAAGGGCGAGCAAAAGTTTGCAATCGGGAAACGAAATGGGCGCGGAGCTGTTGTGAGGAGGAGCCCGGAGGATTGAGAGGGTCGTACTTTAGAATTGCTGCGCGATGGAGAGCGAATTCTTGGGGGTTCATGGTGTCAAAACACAGGGAATCTATGTCACCATTCGGCAAAGAGGGTACATTATCATACGTCTGTAGCTCTAGGTGTAACATATGCTCTATGAATGTATCGATATCTCAAGTCCGTGTGCGTCTAAATCTATTCTCGATATCTATGTATCAAAAGTCCTTTCGTAGTCCGTCCGTAGTCCGTGTAATGTCCGACTTGTCCAATCCCAAAGAAAGATTAGAATGAAGCCTGATAAAGCCTATCCTGTGCAAGTCGTGGTCGGTACGCTCGCGTTGATGGCGTTCCAAGTACTAGAACAGGAAGAAAAGATCGGCCAAGTGTGACTGGGCGGGAATGAGAGAACGCTCACTCTGGATATGTGCAGCCAGCGACAGGACTACGCAGACCATGAGCATCGCGAAACGCAAAGCGGTAGGTTGGGACACGCACACATACGCCAGCGCCGTGTCCGCCGAATTACTCCACCCGGTACCGACGATCGCTGTCGGTGCCGCAGTAAACGTCGGCGCAAACAGCGTCTTGACCTTCCCCGTGGCGGTATAGGTCGGCAGCAAGCCCACCTGCGTACCCGCGAACGACGGCATCAGCGTCGTGGGCGGGAACGTGTGCAGCGAGGTCTGTGCTGCGTCGATAGTCGTCGGGCCCACCTACCTCCCGTAAGACTGTCACACACGCGGGAGAAACGGCGACACTCACACCAGTGGCGGACGCAGGCAGCGTCCCGTCGAAGATCTGTGACGAGTTCAAAACGGACGCACAGTGCCCGATCGCCTCGCGGGGGTCTGCGCAGCCATCATAAGCTCAAGCACGACACATTGTCATCTTGGTAGGTACGCGCCCTTCGGGATCCACCCCCGTTCCAGCCCGAGCTGGTAGTTCCACAGGGGGCTCGACGACGTGCCCAGCACCGTCGAATTGCCGATCTTCCACGTCCAGAAGAAAAAGTTCTGCAGCGCGTCCATCGTCGCGAGCGTCACCTGCTTCAGGCCCGCGATCAGCGTCGCGTTGTACGACTAGCAGCCGACGAGTAAGCGCGAGTCAGCCCGGAGCGGGAACGCGGAAGAAGCAGCGCACCGCCCAGTCGTCCATCTGTGCGCAATTCGGTGCCCCCGGCGTGGATCCGATCCCGTTGAGCCTGCGGGAAGCAAGGATGTACGGATGAGCGCGGGCCACTTGGCGGCTAGCGCGGAACAGACTGACCACAGCCCGCAGTCGTTAATCGCGGTCGAGAACTCGCCCCCGAGCGTCACGCCGAATGCCTTCGAAGATTGATTGGTGGCGATCGCCCACGCACTAACGGGAAGGGGATCGGGGCCGTCAGTGATATCAGCGAACAGCGGTCGGACCCGGACTCACCAGGGCTTGACGGCCATTTGATCCAGGCTGTGAAGAACGAAGTTTAACATCTGCTGGTGTTGCGAGCTCAAATCGGGATTACGGACGTGCTAACGTAATCGTATGTGAAGGCCAGATACTGTGCAAGGAGTGAATTCAGACGCCACGCGCCAGGGGAGGGTGTTACATACTGGGTGCTGGTCAAGCGCAATGCGATCCGCACCATTTAGGAAGCTTGAAGACGATCTAAATTAATGGCGCGCGAGGGATGAGATGGGGACACACCCTTCCCATATTGCCGGCTACGAAAGGTAATCCAGCTCAGGCTTCATAACGAGAAGAGGATTGGATTGCTTACCCCTTGGAAACCCTCGTGGATGGCCATGTACGGGCCCTTCCCTGCTCCGATTCCCCTGAAGAAGCCCCAAATGAGCCAGCGAAAATGTGGTAAAGAGAGATGTACGTCGCCGTCCGTATGGCCTCGTATGCTCCATAGTAGAAGCTCTGCACGCCGACCTGGCCAATGGCGCTCCATAGGATTTCGTTAACGATCCCAATTCTGCAAGCATGCGTGCGTAAGGCAGTCGTAGCCAGCGGCAAAACACGCTTCCGCTCACACGCAGACGACGTCCCGGTACTGGTCCTGGCTGGCGAACTCGGTCAGGATGCGCAGGTACGTCAGCGTCCGCTGCGCATTCGCGATCCCCATCACACCGTTCTGCATGATCTCAGCTCCGCAGGCCAGGACGTTCGGCTTCGAAGCCACCTACCATGCTAGAAACACGTCAGAAATGCATGAGCCGGATGTGAGTAGCTCACAAGTTGATGCTTCCCGCTGCGATGAAGCGCGTCAGTCGTCAATCCGGGCCAGAAAACTGCGCGCGCACCCTTCCCGGAGTGATTCTGGGCTCGGAAGGTCAGCGTCGTGTGCATGGAGATGGATCAGTCCATACCCATCCGTTCTGGCTGCCGGGGAGGGCATGCAAGTCCATGAAAATCCGAATGCCGTACTTGCGCGCCCACTGGATGCTGCGGGAGATGAGATGCGATGCATAGAGAGAGACGAAGACGCACGCTTTGAGGAAGTACGTCCACGACGTGCCCACGAGGAACGGCTCGTCGTTGATCGCCTCGATGGCCTGCACGAGGTGAGTCCCGTTACGTCGAGAACGAAGGCTATATACCCAGAACCCGATGGGTATGCGCACCCAATTCAGCCCCGCTGCTGCGATGGCCGCAAAGTCCTGCTCGGTCTGTAAAGAGGTGAGGCCGAGATACCCGCCTGCAGAAGCGAACCACGCACGATAAAGGTCTTGTAGTGCTCCTCCATTTCCTGCGCGAGATTGGCGCCCATCGCGATGGACAGCGTCCACTCGTCCACGATCTTGATGGCGCTCGAGTTAACGTACTTTTCGTAGAGCGCGGGCACGATGAACGGCTCGGTGACGAGCCAGCCTCTGTTGCGCGTCAGCAGCTATGCAGTTCAGAGAGAGCCAGGGACCCGCCCGAGATTGACGCCGCGCGCGACGTCTGTGCCCCAGTCCCACTCCGACCCGACGCGTTTGCTCCACGCCTGTGCCTTGCCGCCCAGCGCAAAAGGCTCGGCAGGGTTCGCGGCCCAGTCGCCGCCAAAGTCGTTCGTGTACGTGAAGGTGGTCCCGTCGTCCATCCTTATTACACTGCCAGATGTGCCTGTCGTCGGACCTGAACTGGAGGAACCGCCAGAGTTTAGCGCTGCGGCTTTCTTCGACGCAGAAAGCGCGACTGGGACCGCGACAGCGATGATTCCCACAACCAAGAGTGACAGAGAAATTATGATCAATCTCGTCCGGCGCGATTTTCTGGGACGCGGACGTAGTACTTTTCGTGGAGGCGTGCTCTCATCGCCGTTTCCCGCAGAGTTGCTGTACTGTTTCCTCTAGTCAATATGGGCTGAGAAGCGCGTACACAGAACTTACCATGTCAATCAAGGCGTCCTCTCCCCAGCTGATACGAGTGCCACCAGGCGAGGTCGCCATTTTGGGCTTGTCCCTGTCCTTGACTGAGACATTGCGATTGTGGGTCATGGTGGCGAGAAGAGACGGCGGCCGCGTTTGCGCGAAAAGGTTGTCGTAACTCCTGTCGCACGTGGGAACGACCCCGCTTGACCGCGTCCTGTCCGACCTCGCTGGCACGATACCGAAGAATACTCTTCCGGCTTGACTTCATTCACTTACTGGCTGAATCCTTGCTGCGATAAGCGCAAGCCTTGCCCATAAGTACTAGCAGCAATTTGTGTGCGTGCCAAAGCCAATGGAGTTGCTGCTTTGTGGGCGTTGAGAGAGAGCGCACAACGTTAGTACATATCACTTTGGGGGGGGGGGGGGGGTATATTATACTCGCGTGGTCCACATCATGAACAACGACTTTGTGTAGCTACGGCGCTTGAGCCAAATAATCATCAGAGCTTTTCCTAGTCACTCTCAAGTCTCTCTTGACAAACTCCCTCGCTCGTTCCTCGTTCTGGAAGCTTTTCCTCCTGCGTTGCTTCTGCGCGTTGCCTGCGCGCTCATCCTCCGGCCAGCTTCTTCTTCCACCGGTACACCAATCCCCGCCTGCGGCACTCAGTTGGCTCAGGCTGCTGAAATGAGCGAACACATCTCTTGCCACGTCTTCTGACTACGATGCTAATACTATCTACATATATATGGAGTCCGATTCTCGAAACGTTCCCTACAAGTTCGTTTTTCTGTGTTGCGAGACTTCCAATCTTACGGGTAGGACGGTTTGATCTGGGCAGAGGTGAGTTTTGCATCCAGCAATTGTAATAACTTCCGGGTTCCCAGTCTAAGTTGATTGAATTCTTAGACCGCTCCCGATTACTTATTGTAATACAGATACGCGGCTGAGCGGGCTCCCAGCCGTCCCATCTACGGACGTTCAGGAATAGATCGCTAAACTTAACTTAGCCAGGTCCTATTCACAGATACAGAAAATCTTGGAATGCCAACTTGAGGTCTTCACAATCACCGAGCTTCTCCAGAGTAATTAATTGTAAGGGATCATCATTGCGCCAGTTTAACCAGATTCCCAGCCGTTCTGAACACTCCAGTATATATCCGTCAACTCAGCTGACCCAGCGACATGTCATTGCATAGGCTGGCTACATTAAGCCAGGCGAGACGGTGTGAGTGCTACCTTCCCAGATCGGTGCCACGTTGATCACGCGGATGTAGCGCGGAAGGGCGGCGGTACGGCACATTAGAAAATAGAAGGGAAGCTAGTGAGGACGCCCGTATAAGAGCGTTGGGACCGCGATCCTGTCCCTTCGCTTCCTGCACCCGTCGCCATCCTCACTACACCGACCATGTCTCGGGAGAAGGACAAAGAGACGGCAGATGTCTCCGTTCTTGAGAAATCAGAACAGAATACCACCGACCTTAACCAGACGTGCGCGATTCCAGATATAGGCAGCCCGGAGCGTATCCTTGCAGAACGCAAGCTCGTTCGAAAGCTGGATTGCAGACTGCTACCCACTATCATACTGATCTACATCATGAACTATATCGACGTAGGCCTCACCTTTCTTGACTGGCCTCCGCTGATTAGGTCCATCGCAGAGAAACGGCATTACGACGGCTCGGTTGAAGGGGCTGGAACAGGATCTAGGATTGTCCGGTACCGCAGTACCTCGCGTTCCAATTCAATCACAGACTTGACAATTCTAGACCTTCAATACAATGTGGTCCTCTCAATCCTCTTCGTCACCTACTGCCCGTTTCAAATCCCGTCAAATATGGCGAGTTAGTTCGTGTGCTCAATTCCTCAAAGGCTCAACTATCTTTAGATATTGAATCGTGTTCCAAGGTACATACGATGCATCGTTCAACGACCTCAATAAATATATCAACACACTTAAAAGGCCCTCTTGGTACATTGGCCTTTGTGTCATGGCTTGGGGACTGACCAGCTTACTCACCGGCGCAAGTACCCTGCGAAAAAAATGCTTAACGAGCTCACGAAGCCCTATAGATAACCCGTAATTACGGCGGAATTTTAGCATGCCGTCTTTTCATTGGGTTGCCCGAGGTACACTTCATCAACTTGATTTCTGCTCTTCACGTTCAATAACGTTCATTCCCCAGGCCGCCTTCTATCCAGGAAGTTAGCACACTATAGGCTCTCTCCCCTTCGCTTCCGCTTAGAACTCACTGGTTGTTACAACTTACAGCGGTTTACTTGCTATCTCGCTGGTATACGAAAAAGGCATCTAACACTACCCTCCCATTTGTCTCTTCTCCGCTCATGATCCGCCAGGAATTGGCCTTTCGATCGGCGATTTTGTATACTGGACTTATCATCTCCAATGCATTCGGCGCCGTAGGTCTGACAACTGTTCTGGATGTTTTTACTTAAAAGCCAGCATCCAGTTGATTGCGGCCGGGATCCTCGGCAATATGGAGGGAAAGCGAGGAATTCGTGCTTGGCGATGGTAATACCTTTAAATTTCCCTTGCGATAAGTCTTTTCTAACAGCTTTCTAGGTTGTTCTTCATCGAGGTAGGCGCGCCCCAGGGCAAAAAAAAACCTGCTGAACTTCTCTAGGGCGCGATGACGATTGCTATCGGGATCTTTACCATGTTTGTGATCTAGCTAAATTTTGACATACTATGCAATTGATCATACTCTCAGATGGGCGCTACCCGACTACGTTCGCTTCTATATGATAGGCTTGTCTGTCGTTCTGATTCTCTTTCCTTACTGTAGCCGGACAACACGGGATGGATAGTTGGGGACGAACGACGCCTTGCTCAAGCTCGTCTGGCCGAAGATGCCGGCGAGGCAGACCGTGACAATGAAAATGACACGTGCGATCCCAACTCTCCAGCGTATTCCCCGCTCATCCCTGTCCAGCCCTCTTGCAGGCTTGAAAATGGCAATCACGGATCCGCTGATATTAACGTTTGCAATCATGAATGCTGCCCAGCTTCTGGGACTGAGCTTCATCAACTTCTGTGAGAGTTCCTTCTATCGGTTCGATAATAGTGCTGACGCCGCATAGTCCCAACGTTCGCTCCGTTTCTTGCCCATTTTTTGGACAGTTTGCTCACGACTTTTTGCAAAAGGCTTACTTCAACCCTGGGGTTTTCTACCACAATCAGCCTGTTGATCGCAGCGTAGGTGTAAACCTCTCTCCATCAGGCAGCTCCTTATGCCTCTGAAGACCTCCGTGGATACTCTCTTCAATCGCGTGTGTCTTAAATGCATGGCATGCTGGTCAGCTGCTTCTCGCACACCCTATATACTCTAGGTACTCAGTGCAGATATATCCTAGATCGGACTGGGGAGCGATACTTCCACGTCGCCGGCTGGTGGTGGATGGTTATGCTCGGCTACATTATCAGCCTCTCCACGATGTCTGTTGGCGGACGCTACGTGGCCATGTGCCTCATGGCGATTGGCTATGCGGGTGTGTTTCGTTCAATATCCGCTGCAACGCAGCTCTTTAGCGGCTCTAGGATTTTCTATGACTATCGTGTGGGTAGCGAACGTGATCCCGCGTCCACCAGCGTGCGCCTTTGCTTCCTCGCCTGATTCTTGTTTTGAAGCTCGTCCAGGAAACGCGCAGCGGCGATTGGAATTGTTAACGGCATTGGCAACCTTGGAAACCTGTGGGTATCAACTTTTCCTCTAATGATTCCTGATCTCTTTCTTTCAGAATGGGCTCCTACACATGGAAGGCAGAGTGGGGACCGGAATATCATCAGTCAATGATCATCTCCCTATGTGCTCTCGTCCTTGCGTCGGTCATGACGTTAGGTGCGTTCGATCTTGGAACATACTGGCCTTTTTCAATATCTGCCTCTAGGAATCCGGCAACACCTCGTGCAGAAAAATAGGCAGCTGGACGAGGACGAGCGAGTTTCGATGCAAGGCGCGAATGAGTCCCGCGTAAAGGAAGCGGCGATTCTCGAAGGCATCACCTTCGAGCAGGCGATGGAGAGAAGAAAAGGATTCCGATATTTGTACTGATTATGACCTCGACGAAGAAGACTGACTGGCTTGTCTACGTTAAAGAAGCGAGGTACGAGCTTTTTTGTGTTGAAGCGTCTGTCTAGGATCAGAGACTATCGTCTACGTGTACCAGTGCGGCCATGCTTTAGTTAGTGACGGGGGACGGACTAACTCGCATGTCTTGGGCTCTGCTTCCGGCTTACTACACTCATATCAAAGCACTTAAATCGCACATGGCACCTTACCAACAACCAGTGTTTGCAATCGCAGCTTCGAGTCAGGGGCTGTGGGTCCAACAATGGGAAGGGCGCAAATAACTCACAATAACGCGGCACCGCTCTGTGCCTGTGCCACTTGCCAGCTACACCCATCTTCCCTCGAGCCCTGGCTCGGGAGGCCGCAGTCTGACCGCACCTTATTGTCTGCCTTGAAACGCCTGTTGTACCTTCTCTCCCGTACCGTCACCTGCGGAGCAACCGATCCCTTTGTTCCCGTCTCTTGTTCTTTTCGAGTCAAATCTTTTGTTCTCCCGAGTCAAAAGATTCAAGTCTACCCACGCCCTTATCACCAATGCCTCCTCGTTTTATCATCCAGGACGGAGGCACGATACGGGAAACCCGCGACGACACGCCTACGCGTCCAAAGAAACGCCAGCGCACGGACTCGGGGATCGACACCGGTGGATACAGCGACGACGGCTGCTTGGCGTCTGCAGGGCCTCTAGAGGACGACCCTGACTTCTACAGAACCGAGCCTGCTGCTGACTGCGTAGTCCGCATCCTGAATACCCGTTTCAAGGTCATTTGCCTCACTATACTTTCTGACTTGGCTCATCGGCTCCAGATCAAAGGATCGCTGCTGTCGGATTCATCGCGGGTATTCCAGGACATCCTGAGCAAGCACCGTGAAACCACGCGGAGACTAGACGCCCCGCTGCTTCTGATCGCGGATGCCGATGAGTTTCGTGCGCTCTTGTGGGCTCTATACGCAAGGTATGGATGGCACCATCACGCATCCCGCAGAACGATATTGATCTAGTGCCCACAGCCCCAAAGAACGTGCTGCTCAGCCGCGAGAGCACGAGGATGTCGAACGCTTGCTGCTCATCACCGCCATCGCCAGCCAATACCGCTGCGACGACCTGCAGAAGTGGTCGAAGGCCGCGATCCTGCGCACCGTCTCCCACGACGCCGCGTTCGTCGCGAGCTGCTCCTCCGCGCTCTTCGCGCGCATCATCGACGTTGCCATCCGCACGCGGCACGACACCCTACTCGATAGCACGATCACGCAGTGGGCTGGGCGCCTCCGTGTGGGCGATGCGCCGAGCGTGCCCGCGGTCCTAGCGGCGGACGCGCACGAGCTCCCGCGCCTGCGCGGCGTCGCGTACTACGCGCACATCCAGGGCATGCTCGCCGGTCAGACCACCATCACCAGCCGCGGCGCGACGCAGTTTCAGGCGGACCCGCGCCTCAGCAACGCGCAGGTCATGCGCCTGCTCTCGGGGTACTGGTCGCTCGTCAGCCTATGGGAGCGCCTGCGCCGCGCGCCGCCGAAGTTCGAGTGCGCTGCTGGGTGTCCCAAGGGAAGGGGCCGCTGTGCGACGGTGTGGGGTGCGCGATGGGGCGTCGCGGCGGCGTCGGACAGGGCCAACGCGCTAAGCTCGGCGAAGGTGCTCGCGCTGCTAAGCACTGTGCGCGACCTGCTTGCGGTGGACAAGGAGGTGATGACCGAGCTGCACCCGCCGTGCAGGCTCGCTGCGCTCGAAGCTCTTAGGACTCAGACCAGGGACTTGGAAGATGGGCTCGCAGATCACTTTTTTGGATGGCTCTGAAGTATTGGATGGCTTGACTGGCTTTCGCTCTGTTGTGGAGCTTCGAGCTCGCCTGATTGTACACTGGCTTGTACTGGAACTGGGGTAGGTAGGTAGTTATGTAGCATTACTGGTATGTTTCTGTATTCTTATGATCTTGAACCTGCATTCGTCGTCGCAGCCTGGGCAAACGTCGCAATGTCCAACGGGGATCATCCTACTCCAGATAACCACATCTCGTCAGGATTTTGGGGACCATATTTGGACGAATGTGGGGTTTAATCGAGTTTAGAACTTGTTTTATAGTAGTCTAATATCGCACGGGAACGCCGGGCCGTCTCCCTTCTCCCTCCTTGCATCACCTCGACGTCGCGGCGCCGGGCGCCCTTCGCAAAGCACGGGGTGCGCTGCCGTGCCCTGCGTCACTCCTGGCCAGCGGACTCCCCTTCAGCCGGGCTGCAAGCGGGACACTAATGTTTCACAGGTTTCGATCGGCGGCGGCGAGGAGTCTTTTGAGGGGTCATCACATCAGGAAAAATATGATTAGCTACGATGCCCAATGTAGCCCACGTAGCTGCCGTAGCACTGTAGATACCCCCCTGAAATATAGTGTGATGTAGTCCCGCGCCAAGACTATGGATCACTATATTTGTTACATAGTCACGCGCATTGTCTACAGAGCGCCGTAGCCAGCCAGCAATATAGCATATATAGCTTGTCGTAGCACACAGTAGTTGTAGCACACAGTAGTTGTATTGCAAAGTTCATTGTGGGGCTGAAACTGGTTGCATGAAATGAGAATATAAGAATAAATTCATGTGATACAACGGTCTATGGCTACTCGAGAGTACCCCGCCCTCCAGCCGACTCAACTACGCGCCCCTGCACCACCCTCCGGCACGCGCACCCACGCTGCCCGCCCCAGCTCACGCCTCAGACGCCTGCGCAACCGCGCCGCAAGCAGCTCAGCCGCAGCGGCGCCCGTCGCGTGCACGACATGGCGGCACGCCACGCGGGGCGAGCAGCGCGGGGGATAGCAACGTGGGTGTGCGCTTCCCCGCGGCGGCGGCGGGGTCGAGCAGCAGCACCAGGTGCCGCGCGCGCGGCACCGCGACACAGGCGAAAAGTACAGGTCCACAGCGCGCACGGTGTACGTGTGCGGGTGTGCAGCTGTGGGCGGGGATTTCGTGAGTACCGTAGATGTGCAGAGAAATTTGAATGCGCACCTCGCCGGGGACGAGTTCGAGCCGAAACTCGAGGCGCTCGAAGAGGTCGTGCAAGCTGCCGTCCATGGCGAGGGCGACGAGCGAGTTATGAGTTTGGCAATATCTTGACGATGCTTGGTGGCCCAATGGTGGCCTTGGGGCAACTTAGGGCAACTTGGGCTGCTTGAAGCTTGAAGTCTTCCGGGCCAGCGAGAAGGCTGGATTGCGGAAGGGTCAGGTGGGTTCATGCTTGAGGTTCTTGAGACTTGAGAAGCTTGAGAGCTTGAGCTGGAGGAGCTTGAGGCCACAGTGAGGGCAGGGAGGGCGAGGGCAGTCTGAGGTGAAGGGGAGATGTGGGGGTGGGCACCGCCGGTTAGGTTGATGGCCCAACAATGATCTACACTGCCACATCAAAGTGCGCCGACTTCTAAGTTCTACTCCCAGTCACCTCTCGACGTCGTGTAGCTCAACAAAGCACTTCAAGACAAAAGTGAAAAGGCCAAAAGAGTCTAGGTTGCGCTCCACTGTATTATAGCTATTGATTACATCATAATACCGATTAGTCTTCCATTTCAATGTCTTCTTCTGGGTGCCAGTCCAGGAGGGATTGAAGTGGTTTTACTGAGCACTCACCGAGGCTCCGCTGTGTGTTCGGAGCGAAAAAAACACGCCTGAAAACCGACGTGCGCGCGTCGCGTCACTGTACTGTCACGCGTTCGTGTTACGGTGATGAGCATCAAAGCGACGCACTTCTGCTGGCTCCCACCGACCTCGGATCAAATTTTCTTGTTAGCCAACATTTTTTATTTATTTGCACCTCTGGAACGGGTGGAGGGTTCGTGGCCCCGGGAACAATTGGGCCAGTATCGTTCCAAATTTGATTCCGACCTCTGTTTTAATTTACGTCCTCCCACCGTTTCATTGAACCACATAAAATATAATATCTGACCAATTGAAAGTAGTAGCAAAATGCCGAGGCCAGCCGAAAAACGATTAAGCGTTCTTTTATGCAGATTTGGCAGGGAAGCCTTCACACTCAACAGAGACAAATACCATCAAATGTTACCGGCGGTGCCCACCCCCAGGAGATGAAGGGAGAAGACAAGAGACGACCAACCATTTTCGAATCACGCCATTGATCGTTGCCATTTGCAGCTGCGTCAGCAGGCAACGGAGTCCCGGACCATGATCCGCATCATGATCCATCGGAGTTTGAATGACTTGGGCTCTCGAGTCTCAACGCAATTCCAACGAGCTCACCGTCGTGGTTGGTGGGGTGATGTAGACTTGGTGCAGGGGTGATTGGGTGCATTGGGCATTAGTCCGGTGACTCAAACTCACCTTCGAACACAAGAAAAAATCTGCTCTATGAAATTAGATTGCCGCCATAGCCTACCGTAGCTTGGCGGGCTGCGTGTGTAGCTCAACATATCAACAGCGCACATCAATGATGTGCTACATCTGAGTGCCATGATGCTACAGAGCCTACGTGACCTACGGAGATCATCGTGCATCTATGGAGTGCTATCATGTTCAACATATCTAACCGGGCAACAAATTCCCAGACAACTTTTCCTGATGCAGTCTTCCTCCCACCTTTGTGTAACCTGCTCGAGGTTACTTTCTGTTGTACTTGAATACTGCATATTCCATCTACACACCTCATCTTGGATTTCTGTGGCTCGCCTCATCTCCATCTCACCCGCTTCCTGTGCTCTCTTTTCCATGGACACTAGCTCAAGTCTAGATCCTGCTGGACCCATGCAGCTTGGGCCAGTGGCTTTGCAACGGAAGCGGACGCTGCACGAGCGGCTCTCCGTCCTACTCGATGCTGGACCGCACACCGGCGCAGTTGATGCGCACCCTCCAGCGACCCCTGAGAGCGCCTCGGACGAGGGTCTCACCCGAGAGGACCCTTCTCACCTTAGGCCAGCTGTCTCGAAGCGACGGCGCGCGTTGGCCGACCGTTTCTCTGACCCATCCGACCTCGGTTCGCACCTGAGTGCGGTACCTGCGTCGTCTGAGCCGCAGGCTAGGCGCACGCTGGGTGCACGCCTTTCGGATCTGTCTGACTTGTGTCCGCGCGCGGTGCCACCTTCGTCTGAGCCGCAGGCTAGACGCATGCTGGGCGAGCGCCTTTCCGGTCTGCCCGACCCCGACATGTTCCCGAGGATGGTGTCCGCGTCGTCTGAGCCGCAGGCTAGGCGTCCGCGATACCTCCGGGATTTCGTCTGGACAGGGTTTGACGAGGACTACAGTCCAACCGCGGCATCAACCGAGTACGATCCCCCATTGCCGCGGCCACCTCAGTCTGAATATACATCTGCTGCACTCAAAACTTTGGCAGACCACTCGGACCTTTTTCGCATTGTGTCGCCCATTGATGCTGATGCATTCGAGGCGCTTTTGACTGATCATCCTAATCAGCCATTTGTGCGCTCGGTGGTCTCTGGTCTTCGTGAGGGTTTCTGGCCATGGGCGGATACCCAGCCAGGAGTTTATCCCCAGACTCTTGACGCCTCCGATTTCCCGCTGAAGGATGAGCGCGAGCGCTCGTTCGTCCGTCAGCAGCGAGACGAGGAGATGATCCTCGGGCGTTTCTCGCCTTCTTTTGGTCGTGATCTTCTTCCGGGCATGTACAGCATGCCGATTCACGCCGTTCCAAAGCCCGAGTCGCAAAAGCTCCGGCTCGTCGTAAACCACTCAATGGGGGAATACTGTCTCAACTCCATGATTCCGCGCGACCTAATTGCTGGCTCGCGGCTCGACACTCTCAAAAACCTTGGTGACCATCTCCTCACACTCCGACGACTTCACGGGCCCGACGCCGACCTCGTTATCTGGAAGTCCGATGTCTCGCAAGCATATCGGCGGCTCCCGATGCATCCTCTCTGGCAGCTCAAGCAGATTGTAACCATTGACGGCGAGCGCCATGTTGACCGGTGCAACAACTTTGGGAATCGGGGGGCCTGCCGGATCTGGACTTCATTTATGGGGCTCGTAGCCTGGATCTCAAACAGGATGAAGAGCACCCCCAGTTTTGTCTACATCGACGACAACTTCTCCGCGATGTTGGCAAATGTCATGACCTTCTACGAGCCTTACGGGCGCCCGTTTCCTGCCGACCAGGCCGCACTACTTCAACTGTGGGACACCATCAAGTTGAACCACGAGCCCGCGAAACAGGTTTTCGGCCGTGTTCTCGTAGTCATCGGATTCGAAGTCGATGCGAACGCGATGACATTCACTATGCCTCAATTAAAACAGACGGAGCTTTTAGCAGGGTTGCAGGAGTTCACCGCCTTGTCTTCATCGAAGCGACTGCCGCGCCACTCGTTGCGTCGTTTCCAGCAGATAGCCGGATGGATAAATTGGGCCCTCAATGTTCATCCTCTTCTCAAGCCGTCACTCTCTAACATCTATGACAAGATCGGAGGGAAGTCCAAGCTTAACGCCCTCGTTTACGTGAACTACGGCATCGTGCGCGACCTCGACTGGTTTTGCAAACACGTGCGCATCTCGGCCGGCGTCCACATACTCGAGTCCTTAGACTGGGATGTGCTTGACGCCGATGTCGAAGCGTTCTGCGACGCGAGCCTCAGCGGTCTCGGGGTCTATTTCCCCACCATCGGCCTCGGGTATCAATCAGTTGTCCCCGCAAACACGGCGCCGGCGGGGGTAATCTTCTACTTCGAGGCACTATGTGTCTGTTGGTGTCTCCACCGCATAGCCGACCTGGTGCGAAAAAATGGGAGTGTGCAGGTGCGCCGGATTGCGATCTGGACAGACAATGAGAACACCTTCCACATCTTTAGCTCCCTCCGCACCAAACCAGGATACAACGAGATTCTGAAGTCCGCAGTCGACATCCTCATCGAAAACAACTTCCAGTTGCGGGTCTTGCTGATTCCAGGCAAGAAGAATGTCGTCGCCGACGCCCTATCCCGTTGGCGCAACGATATCGCTATCACCGAGCACAGTGCCAGCCACGTAGTGCTGCCGCGAGGTGGAGGTAAATCGAGGTCGTTACCAGCTCCACCTCCGGTCGTTACTATATACGGCACCTCGAGCTGATCTGACCTCACCTCACCTCGAGGCACCTCCGAGCTGGTGCATCTCTTCAGACATCACGTCACTGTGATTCGTGATTGATGTGTCTCCCGCTCCCCCTCGAGCGGCCCTCATCGTCCTCTATCCCTCGACCCCCTGCCTGCTCTTGGCCGCGCCACCTCTCGTTTCGGCTCGCAAGTGTTGCAATGATGTGGCGGTGCGGTGGGAGAGGAAGTGACACCTGTACATAGGTGACGCCGATGGGCGGGGCAAGACTGCTAGACGAGGGCGGGCCTCAACACATCGTATGAGGGTTGGGACAATGGCAATTGATAGAGGTTTCTACGGGCGCCGCCAATTGTCTGCGTAAATCTGATTGTTGGTTAGTTCAAAATTGATTTCTTTGAGTTCTCAGTCGGTGTTCTCAGTCAGTGCAATACCTTTGAAGCCATCGTATTACTGTTCATTGGAGACATATACATTGTTTAGCCCAGTATTGGCCCAGTAGTCCTACTCTTGTGGTCGCAAGCAAGGCAATGGGCAGACATATGAGCGGGGTCAACGAGGCGTGGGACATAAAGATTCCTTTCATGGAAGCCACCTCGGATCACCTCAAGGTACCTCGAGGTGAACCGATATTTGATTGATTGCCACCTCCACCTACCTCCACCTCACCTCGCGGCAGCACTACAGCCACGCTGGCACCACCCTCCTCATTGATCCGGACCTTTCCCCCCCGGACATCCCCGTCTACCGTTAATTTCCACGACCCCCTTCCCAGCCCACGCTGCCGCTTGATTATCTATATGGCCTCTTTCCCATCACTCCCCATCTCTCTCCGTCATTTTTATCTTCCAACTTTCCTTCCAACCATTTTTATACCTTTATAGCTATCTCTCCCCCATATACATGTTCTTTGGGGCTGTCGGCTCTCAGCCGGCAGTTGCCGCCTCGCTATTTCGTCTGCTCGTCGTGGAGTACGCCGGAATTAGTCGAGTTTAGAACTTGTTTTATAGTAGTCTAATATCGCACGGGAACGCCGGGCCGTCTCCCTTCTCCCTCCTTGCATCACCTCGACGTCGCGGCGCCGGGCGCCCTTCGCAAAGCACGGGGTGCGCTGCCGTGCCCTGCGTCACTCCTGGCCAGCGGACTCCCCTTCAGCCGGGCTGCAAGCGGGACACTAATGTTTCACAGGTTTCGATCGGCGGCGGCGAGGAGTCTTTTGAGGGGTCATCAGTCTTCCTCCCACCTTTGTGTAACCTGCTCGAGGTTACTTTCTGTTGCCCGCCGTCCCGCATCCTTATTTCACTTAAATATGTATATGTACAGCTATCTCTCCCCCATATACATGTTCTTTGGGGCTGTCGGCTCTCAGCCGGCAGTTGCCGCCTCGCTATTTCGTCTGCTCGTCGTGGAGTACGCCGGAATTAGATTTACTTGTGGTTAAATTTACTTGACACGTAGCTTATTTACGGAACCCGTGTTTTCTTTGGCCATTCGGTTGGGCGGAAATTGCTCATCTTTATGTACGCCCTGGAAATCCCAGTTCTGTCTGACGCACCACACACGAGGATGATGGCCCCCAAGCGACTCAGACTGTCATCTCTGCTCCCCAAGACCTCAAATGACCTCGTGCCTCAAGGACTCCCGTCCTGGTATAGCTCTGCAGGGGAGACTGGGGGCTGCATCAAGGCTGCATCTTTTATATCGGGCTTCCCCGGCAACCACTCGGAGGGATATCAATAGATGCGGTCGCTCGCACGCGGCGCGCTCGTCTGAAGATAACCGAAGATAAACTGCATACTGCGGACCTCATTTCGTCCAGGTCAGTGAGAGTGGCAGCCGACACACCGCTGGGGCGTGTTATGAGCCGTGGCTTGGCTGTGACTTGGAAGTTGGCCGTGGCAGCCTGGCGGGAAAGGTCCCTGCTCGACACGCTGGCACGAGCTCGTAGCATCTGTGCAAGTAGTGCATAAATGTCTAGGGGCCTCATAGACTCAATCCACATTGTCCATCCATCTCTACAGCTCAGCGCTGATTATTCAAGAACAAAGCGCGCAGCAACTGAAGCTTACGTAAACATTGACAATAGGCAATCATTTGGAGACCTTATAGTATCGGTCGCTTTGTCAAGCAGTCTTAGCCCGTAGCCTCCTCTTGCTCTCTACGTTCGTGTGGTCCAACTCCCTCCGTGTGGCCAGCTTAGCATGACCCCACCGGCCCCTCTCTTCTTCCTCCTGCTATGTCTACCCTCCTTTACTCCCGCCCTCGCGCTGGCCATGCCTAGGAGACCGCTATTCCGTTGGCCATGGCGGCGTGCAAGCGTTCCTGCGGCAGGATACTTCCCCCCTGGCGATGCAGGGGGCACTATGCTCACCGTACGCTGCGCTATGCTTCATCTACACGCAAGGCGCGCTGACTCTGGTACAGATTGCTCCGGGAACAGGCGGCCTCGGCGAGCCCCTCAACGTCATCCTCGCAGCCACCTCCTCGCCCGCTGTGCTCATCGAGAGCCAGGCAAACGGTGGCTTTCTCAATTTCTTCCTGTGCGTGCCCACGGCCGACTCGAATCACGCCTGATTGGCGCTCACACATATATATGTTGCCCGCAGGTCCATCGACTTCGCGGGCGAATGCCTCGGGCAGCACATGGGCGAGCCTCAGCAAGCGAATCTGGGCGATGGGAGGGGTTTCGGTGCGTGTTCACATCAGCGGCGAGGAGTCTGTGGCACGCAAACTGCCACGGCGGAGCCACCCTCCGTTTGTCTCTATCTAGACTTACCTATTTCCCCGCCAGTAAACGAGTCCGCCGTGCTGCGGTATGACTACGGCGATCCCGCCTTAGGGACGTGCCAGGAGACCGTGCAGGGCGGGAACCACTTCCGCTTCTGGCGGCAGTCGGGCTCCTCCGCGAACAGCAGCGCGCTGTTCATGGCGACGTCATACGAGAAACCTATCAAGGAGCACCACGACATCGTCGTCAATGGATACAATCTCGGGCGGTGCGTCGCCCGTCCCTCCGTACGATGTGCCGCTGACTGACGGGGTCCAGGGACTGGCTCGTGGGCAACATCACCAAGTCCCCTATCAATACCACGGCGCTCACTAACACCTCGACGTTCTCGGGCACGACATCGTTCGGCGGGTACACGTACACGACGGCGATCGCGTACGTTTCAGGGTTGCTCGCGAACAGCAGCGCGGGTGTGAACCACGCGGAGACGGTCGGCGTCAACGGCGCGAACCCCGTGGACGGGCTCGTCGCGGTCCTGGACGTGAAGATCACGACAGCACCCGCAAATGCGAGCATTTCGTGAGCCGCGATCGTTTTCCCTTGTCTGGCGGTGCTGATTGTGCGACAGAGCTGGTTGGCGTGCGGCGCCCCCGCGGACGGGCATGGCCGCCCTTTTCCTGTTCGGCGTGCTCGGTGTTCTGTAGAGCTCGCCGCGCTCGTATATCTATGACCCTAGACGACCACGGACTCCTCAAGCATCCTCACCTTCTCTCATCTTTGCCGCCCCTCCCTATTCCTTATACATATACCTAAAACTCTGCGACACGCCCTTCTTAATCCGCCGCGCGATACCTTCACCCCTAACCGCATACTTACGGACACGACATGTACATTCATAACGCGCCTAGACGGTTTGGATCCACATTGGATCCACAGACAAAGATTTTTGTCCTGTGACTTGCGGGGTGACAAATCTGGATTATAGGTGATGATGCCGGAAATGCCGAGGGTTGAGCGCTAAGCGCCAATTGGCTAAGCACATATCTAGCACGTATACTTTTGCATGACTAGCCTTGTTCGCTCGCAACGTCTCTTCAGAGCGGCTCTGCGTCACATGTCGGGCACCATGTACGAACCACGATTCATCCCACCGAGATTGGATGGCCTCGAGTGGGTCGAGGAATACCAACCTGGGGGATTCCACCCGATGTCCATTGGCGACGAATTTGCCCATGGACGCTACAGAGTCATCCACAAGCTGGGTTTTGGTGGATCCTCCACTATTTGGCTGGCCCGCGACCAGCAAAACCTATCGGGCGGTCTAGTAACTCTCAAGGCTATGCGCGCAGATGCTTCGTCAAACTCTCCGGACGATCTTCCCGAAATCAACATTCCTAGATCGCTTCAGGCTGCTTTCCCGCAGGGCTGTAGTGGCGACTTCCAGACTGTAGAGGACCATTTTAGGGTACAGGGCCCGAATGGCAACCACCAATTTCTCATCTCCCCGCTGGCTGGCCCTAGCGTTTTGGCCATGTCAGACTCTCCTGGACGTACATCTGGCAGCCGTAGATTACGGGGGGACTTGGCGATCAGGGTGGCAAAACATACGGCGAAAGCAATCTATCGCATGCACACCGCAGGTTTCGCCCATGGCGGTAGACCTCTGATTTTGTTACTTGTACACACTCACTAATCTATGTCATCTAGACCTCACGACGTCAAATATTCTTTTTCGCTTCTCAGAAAAGGTTCTCAGCTGGTCGGACGACGAAGTTTACAGCCGTCTGGGGTCACCGCAAACGGAGGAAGTCAAAACTCGTGGCGGACGACCTCGCGAACCTAATGCGCCAGCAAGCCTCGTCGCGCCTATTGAGAACTCGAAACTGACGGATTCCTCACTTCTTGAGGAAAGCGTCCTCATCATCGATTTTGGCCAATCCTATGCAATCGAAAGTCCGCCGAATGACTACCAACCCGGGACAGCCATGAACTACCTGTCACCAGAGGCACGCTTCGAAGGACGGGCAGGTCTTCGGGCGGACATCTGGGCTTTAGGATGCGCAATTTTTGAAATCCGAGCGGGGTTTCCGCTCTTTGACGATTTCTTCGGAAGTGACACGGACATACTCAGACAAACTGTCGAGACCCTGGGACGACTGCCTGACCCCTGGTGGGGCTCTTTTGTGGACCGGACGCGGTGGTTTGAGGAGGACGGAGAACCAAAGAACGCCGAGGCACAGGAGCGCGCTGGCGTTCTCATCCAGAGTTCCAAGTCCTCTATTCGAGCGAAATTAGGTTCGATAGGCACACAGGACGACCCGCCGTACGCTGAAGAGGGCCCCATGGTGGAGAATTCAGGAGTGAAGTTGTGTGAGGAGGAGGTGGAATTGTTGGGAGATCTCTTGGAGAAGATGTTGAGATATCGTCCTGAGGAGAGAATTGGGATGGAGGAGGTCGTTGGACATCCATGGTTTGCTGCTTTGGAGATCAAGTAGGTAAAGATCGACTCGAGACTCGGGATCGAGATCGATGCATTCTAACTTGTTTCTGACTCAAGTTAACTTTGTTCCTTCAACTGAGTCCAGTGGCAAGGATGTTTTTTAGTCTCTCTTGACAGACTCCCTCGCTCGTTCCTCGTTCTGAAGGATGTTTCTTGGATGTTTCGGTATTTCCGAGCACTGCGGTGCGCAGGTGCAGCCAAAAAAGTCCGAGCAGAGCCCATCGCGTAGGCGCGTCCGTTCCAGTACCAGACACCGAGCCGTCGAGCAAGGCTGGTAACAAGTTGCAAGCGAATTTGGACTCTGAGCGCGGTTCGAACACTTCTACCGTTCAACGTTCAACTGTAACGTTATCGCATGATGTCACGAGTCACAGATCAGCGCTCCCTTTGCCAGCGACCAACGTGTCGACTTCATATCTTTTCAACCAACTGCCATTGCCAACTATCGGTTGACCCTGGAATACACACGAAACACTCTCTTATTCGAATCCTACTGTCGCAACTCGGCGTAGGCTAGCTCAGGCTGGAATCTCTCGACCGCCGAGCACCTACTGTACTATTTCGACCAAGTATTCGGTCACTAGTCACAGCGGCCGATGAGATGAATACTTGGTAAATGTGTCACTGGTCACAGGCATTTTGGATCGAGGTTTTCGTCCAAAATAGGGGCTTTGAGACCGGCTAACTCCGAAAAATCGCCCAAAAAGGCAATTTGAATACTTCAGAACTGAAGACTTATGGTCACTGGTCACAGGCCATGAATACTTGGTCGAAATAGTACAGTAGTATGGAAATCAAACGGCGGCAAGACGTCAGGTTCTAGTACTCACTTTCGCTGCAATACCAGAACGCTTTTGTTCTCATCTGGAATTATCGATGATATCGAGAGCAGCAAATTGTCAATCGGCAATCGCCAAGCTTCCATTGTAGACTATATATAACAAGGCTTATCTTTCACCATGATCTGGTTGAAGGTCTCACAGGTTCTGCTTGCTTCAAGCTGCTTGGTTTCAAGTCAAGTACATTCCCAAACCGCATTTGAAGCGCCGACTTTCCACCACCCTATTCGACGGGTCGCTGTCGTTGGCGCGGGGCCTGCTGGACTCCAAGCTGCCGCCAAGCTCGTCGAACACAACTTCACCGTCCGCCTATTCGAGCGCGCGCCTCATCCCGGAGGGAACTGGCTGTACAGCGAGGAAACTCCTGTGAGGGAGTCATACCCGTAAGTTTTGCATGAACACATCAATTCTCGCGACTAGAATCACTTCAGTGACAGGCCCGTGAGCCAGGGGGCTGAGATCCCTGCCGAACTCCCAGCGATGAGGTTCTACAGCGATGGGGACGACGGCCTGACTCTGGAAGACCGATGGGCGGAGCACTGGCATCCGCGTCCCCTCTGGTACACCCTCCACACCAACTCCCCTAAGGTGAGCCTCCAGACCACTCCCCTATCTATTTAGACTAAGACAATCGAAAGGTGAGCACGGAGCTCCCCGACGTGCCATATGCCCGCGACACGCCTTGGGTGCTCGACGCCCACACGATTCAGCGACATGTGCGCTCCTTTGCTTCCCATCATTGCCTCAACTCGAACGACTACTGCCCGGCGACCCTTGGCGCACCCCCTGTCACGGCATATTCAACCCGTGTGGAGAGGGTCGAAAAGGACGAGGAGACGCAGAGCTGGGTGCTCACCCTTCGCCGGTTGCAGCGTCTGCGCGAATCGCAGAGGATCCAGGCGGAGTGGTGGACCGAGACGTTCGACGCCGTGGTCCTCGCGACCGGTCTATACACAACCCCGCACGTCCCCGACATTGATGGCATCGTCGATTGGAGCAAGGCGAAAAAGGGGGGCCAGTACTCTGTTTATCATTCACAGAGGTACCGACATGCGGAAGGGTATGTGGGCAAGGTGCGGCACCAGGCAAATTTCCTTTTGAAAGGCTAAGGCAGCTGAAGACCGTGCTCATTGTCGGAGCTTCCGTCTCTGCTTCTGAAATTGCCCGCGACCTTTCTCCGTTTGCTCACCGAATCATCGCAAGCGTTCGGGTGGGCTTTTCCTCGGTTTTGTAGAATTTCGCTCAAGTATCGACTTCCCAGCCACCCACAGATGCGAGTGGTGAACGGCAACGGAGCTTCGCCCGATTTCCCAATACAACAGAGTTTGTGCCGGAAATTGCGTCCTTCGCGCCACTCGACGAACACAACAAGGGCATCCACCACGGAAAGATCCATCTCATCAATGACTCTGTCCTTGAGGGTGTTGACGAAGTCTGTCGCTAGAGTTTGTACCGTATGCTGCATCTAATCTCTACAGATCATTCTGGCCACAGGATTTCTGGACACTCCGTTGTATCCTCCGAACTCGTAAGTGTACACTTTCTTCGATACTGCATGATCTGAGTGAGCATCGGGATAGAACGGAGAGGCGGCACCTCCATTGGACTGGGCACTACATCCACGATCCGACGTTGGCATACACTATGGGTCCACGAGAATCCCTCGAAACTGATTCATTCAACTCATTCTTTCTAGGGCGTCCTTGGACTATGGGCCGATACCAGTCGTACGGGTTCGCGAAGGTGTGGCAGGGCAAGGCACAATTGCCTCTCCCGGAGGAGACCAAAATAGAGGACGGGCGCCGCAACGGGACGTTTTGGCGCGATATGTGGCTCGGCGAAGGTAAACTCCGACCATAGGTTGCCTCAACGCCTGCTGAATCAGGATAGCGATTTGCCGGCGCTATGTAAATTGGCTTAATGACGCGTCGCTGAAGGACGGCGGGCATTTCGTCGAGCCACCATCGATCGAGTGCGTTGTTCAGTGCGTAACACGCACAAGCTGAGCTAAACCCACCAGGACTCTGGAGCTATTGAAATACTACACGGTCGTCCATCTGCTCAATGTAAGTGTGGTCGGACCGGTAAATGGCTGGTTGTTGACAGTTCAACCATGTTGCGTAGAACACCGTGCAGCTGGACGGCCTCGGCGCGTTTGGTCTGTCCATGCTCGCAGATAAGTTGCGTACGGAAATCTCCGACCCATGGACGGGGCTCGTGGACGAGGGTTTGGATTGGTGATAACGCTCCTAGTTTTTCTGTGTATTTTCTACAGCTTATTACTGCTGTCATGCTAAAAAAATCTCGACGATTTCGAACCGAGATAAGAATCGCTTGATGGTGGAGTGAGCTTCGTATCCGCGAACCCTTTCCTGAGGGCGTCCGCGTCTCCGGCTGGATTAACGCACATATCGTCTTGCGATTTCAAGCGAATTAACCAGTTCAACTGCAAAAGACTGAGCAGACACGAGTATCTTTGATCCATAGCATGGCCCTTTGCACAGCATGCTTGTGCTACACGTTAGAACACGTATGCAATCTCAATTTCCGAGCGGGCCATAAATGTACGCGACGACCGAACCATGGCCGAACCCCGATCTCATCAACGGGCATCTCACGTGATCGCGTTAGCTCCTATTCTAGCCTATTCTAGCCTTGTTCTAGCCCTCGACGACACGGCTGACCACGCTCAGCGCGTGTGCGCTTTGGGGCGGAGACGCCGAGGCTTGACCATTCCCGAAATATACAGGTTTGAGTCCCTCGAGAGTTTGGAATCTCGGGAAAGGGAGCTCGCCACGTCGGACTCGACAAGAGTGTAAAATCTGTAGCAAACGTGAATTGAGAAACGCCAAAGAATAGCCTTCTGAGTTTCAGACCTGATGCCCAACTTATGCCATGCATCTCCCTCCCTGAACACCACCCACGTAAAGCTTTAAAGCTTCAGACGCGCTCGCTCTACATTTCAATGCCGATGCTCTAGGAATTTTACATCTAATTATCTCCATCGTTCTCGACGAGGTTTCAAGAAGTTTCAAAGCTTTTGGAGGCTGGGCAACTCTACCACGCGCGCGTAGCTAAGACGCGCGCTTCTCGAAGATCTCAATCCCCGAATCGCTCGCGCCAGCGTCGGCAAAAACGGGGCGCATCTGCGCGAGGCCCTGCGCGTTCTTGTAGAAAACGACGTCGCCGTCGTCCTCGACGAACTGTGAGGGGGGCATCGTGGGCACGGGGAACAGGGACACAGCAAACGAAGAGTAAAAGGGAAGGAAAAGCGAACCACCCAGAATTGGAAAGTGAGGGAAAGGGGGAAGGAAGAAAGAAGAGAACAAAACGCACCCTGCACAACCGGAACACGCGATACATCTCCGCCCAGCCGCCCGCGCCGCCCTCCCAGCGCACGCCCGCGGGCGCGAGCACCTTGCTCTGTAGCGCGGCGGAGGCCTCCGCCGCGTTGTAGTGCGGGATCTTGCTGCAGACGTGGTGCAAGACGTGCGTCTCCGAGATGCTGCATCTGTAGCGGTGCGCGGGTCAGCTGCCGTGCGAGCGGGGCATGTCAGGACGCACGTGGCGTGCGCGCCGATCCACGCCATCACGCTCCCTAGGTCACCGAGCAGGCGCCGGTCGAGCGTCGAGAGCGCGCCACGCGGGAAGGTGAACTGCGGCGCGCGGTAGTGCGGGAGAAGCGGGTCCGTGTGCTGCAGGAAGGTGATGAGGACAAGCCAGTGGTTGACCCTGGCGGGCGTTAGCGGAGTCTGCGGGGCGGAGGCAGAGGACGACGTACCAGAGGTAGGGCACGAAGTACACGGCAACGACGTTGCGGAGCCCGTACGTGTACACCGCGGCACCGAGTCCCACGAGCCAGAGGGCGACACCGATGTCGGAGAGGACGACGTCCACGTAGTGGTGCGGCGAGAACATGACCGCGGATGGGCTGAAGTCTGGAGCCGGTCAGCGGCGATGTAGGACGCAAGAAACAACGCACGGTTGGTGCCCTTGGGGTAGCGGCGCTGGCCCGACGCGTTGCGGATGATGTAGGAAGGCCAGCCAGCGAGCTATGCGCAGTGAGTCAAAGCCTCGCGTTTACACGATGGAGGAAGACGCACGAGGCACATGGCGACGCCCCACGCGGCGCCGATAGGCGAGTCGCCCAGCGCCTCCGTAAGCTCCTTGCGCACCTCCGCGGACGCGCGCGCACCGAGGCGGTCCTCGCGCGCGGGGTCGAGCGGGGCGAGGCCGCGCTGAGCGCGGGTGCGCGGGACCCAGACCTGGTCCTGCGTCATGTGTGCCGTCGATGCGTGGTGCTTCGCGTGCGTGATGCGCCACGAGTGGTACGGGACGCCGAGTCTGTAATGCGCCTCGTCAGAACCCGGACTTCGCGAGGGCGAATGCACTCACGCGGAGTGGAGGACCCAGCCGACCGTGTTGTTGATCAGCTTGGACTCGGAGAAGGCCTGGTGCCCCGCTTCGTGGCCGATAACCCAGATGCCCGTGCCAAAGAGACCTGCCCAGAAGCCGTACACCGCCCACAGCGCGAAGCGCGCGAGGGGGTATACCACGGGATGCGGCGCCGCGAATCCAGCCGGGCTGATGAGCGCATCGGCGTACACCGTCGCTTTGTAGAACGCGCCGATGATCGATAGGTGCCACAGACTGCGCGACACGGTTATATCGCTTCGATGAAAGAGCACACGACGTACGTGTACATCGAGGACTTGAGCGCGGAGCGTTCAAAGCAGTGCTTCCTAGAGGTAGATTCAGCGACGTCCACTGGACTACTAGGAAGGGAACACACGGGATGGCATCGAGCAGCTGCTTGATAGTGAGGTCGGGAACGACATAGAGCCCAAGCTCGTTCGCAGCGTCGGCGTCAGTCATCCTGGAGAGCAAGCAGATGGCGGTGAGCTTCACGCGGCCGGGCCAAGCCACTTCTTAACTTTGGGGGCAAACCTTTTGGGGTGCCAAATGGAGACCCCGCAAATTTTCCAACGAGTCTGACAGTCCCTGACAAGTCAATGATTTGACTAGTCGAGACTAGTACTGGCTTGGTACTGGCACTACTACTTGCTGAGGCTGCTCAGCCCAGAAGTAGATGGAATCGTAGAATTTACCCGGCGGTTAGCGACTCCTCGGGAAGGTCGATTTCGACCTTGACAGCCAAAATTCCGTGCCTCGAGGCCTCAACCGAGTCAACCTTGCCGTCGAAAAGCACCGATTTGAGGTTTGCTGTTTCGGTTGGAGCTCATTGTCCAGGAAGGGCAGACAGAAATGGAAAATGAGTACCTGCAGATATGAAGCAAGTATCTTAGTCTGGATTGTGGGGGTTTGAGCGAAGTAGCGCGGCATGTGACCGTTCTGTCATGGCACGTTCAAAATTTCTTTATTTGAACTTGCGTTGAGCGGAACCTCTCAGATGAGTGGAATATTTGAACGAAAACCGGGGGTTTGAACGCCTTCCCATTTTTCTTTCTACTCCCTTCGATACCGAACCCGGCTTAAAAGTGTGCTTGTAGGTATCCCTGGTTGAACATTTTTGAAGTCAACAAGTCAAAAACAGATTCAGACAGTGAAGATTCTTATTTGTGTTTCTAGAGGCATCACATTGCAGTGAAAACCAGATGTATCGGTCGGGCTTTTACCGCGGTTCCGTAGATTTCTTGAAAGACAGGTATCGCAGGGTTGTAGATTCGATCTGACAGGGTTGTTTCCGATTCCCGAGGCCTTAATCACCATCGAGGGCGTATACCTGACAATTTGAAGTTTTCGCGGTTTGGCGGAATGAGTGTCACTTTATGCGCTAGTTTTCGCGTCGCTCAGAGAGCTGCTGACCCCCAGATAAAAACGCCGGCTGCCAGATACGGTGAGCGGGATTAGAATTAGGCTCGAATATCAATTGTCCATCCTATATCGAAAACGGGTACTCCTCGTCAAACTCCTCCTTGTTGAGTATGCGTGCATTGTCGTTGATAAATTGTGTGAGCGCCGCGTTCAGTTCTGTCGAAGGTTTGTACAGTATGAGACGCGAGGACGGCACACGCACCACTGAGCCGCATGGGCTGCGTGCACTGCAGCGAGAAGTGGTCCGAGTGCTCGTGTAGGACCGTGAGCGTCTCGGGGAGGACCGTACCTGCGCCATGGTCAACCAGTAACCGGACGAACGAGCGCGCGCGCACCTTCTTTGAGCACAAATACGCCGATGTCCGACCCGCGGAAGTTACGCACCACTTCCTGGAACGTCGGCGACAGCGGCTCGCGCAGCGAGCAGCCATTCGGGCCTGCCACACCAACTCATCTCAGCTGTGCACCCACGCACAATCGAGCGACGCACCGATGAAGTTCGGGCCCTCTGCAGGGTGGACGAGCCCGTCCGGCTGCACCTTCAGGTCGTAGCTGAAGCGCTTGAGCGCCTTCTGCGCCTCGTATTCCCGCAGACGGACGTGCAGGCCCGACTGCACGCGCGCGAGGTCGACAGGGAGCGCGGTGCCGGGAGCATACCGCGCGATGAGTGGTCTAGATCCTACTGGAGTGGAGTAGGCGCGGGCGGCTCCGCGCGCGAGGGAGAGCAGCGTCCGGCGTGGTCCTAGTAAAGGCATGGCGGAAAATTCTTCCGGAGCGCACGTGATGTAACACTGCCACAACTGTTCTTGTCTCCAACTTCCATCATCCAATGATCCATGTCGAATCCACAGATTGCAAAAAAACCATACGGACTCGGATGAACAATGGATGGGTAGAGAATTCTGATGGCGGATCCGGCGGATCCGCCGTTTCCGCCGGACAGTATCCTTCACGACCTTCAGGCTGCCTTGAAGGCCCTTATGTACCTTAACGATAGTGCGAGAATAGCTATCCTTCACGAAAAAAAATTGACCTGCAGGTAAATAAACTGATCCTCAAGGCGATCACGGACCCTGGAGGTTGTATTGATCACATCCTTCAAGACATGTCCTTCCGTGCACGACATATTCCAACCTTCACGCCCTCAATGATATATCGCCTCTTACACGGCCCATGTTCGACTTTCACGACCTTCGATCTCCTGCACGACCTACGCTTGACCTTCACGGCCTTTAGTTTCCTGCGCGACCCGACCTGTACTCGACCTTCACGGCCTTCAGTCTCCTTCACGACCTTTGATCTCCTGCGCGACCTGTACTCGACCTTCACGGCCTCCAGTCTCCCGCACGACCTGTACTCGACCTTCACGGCCTCCAGTCTCCCGCACGACCTGTGCTCGACCTTCATGGTGTCAAGTCTCCTGTGAGATGCATTTTCGACCTTCACGGCCTCGATTCTCCTGCACGATCTATGTTCGACCTTCACGAACTGGGTCTCCGTTCAGGACCTCAGAGGACCTCCAAGCTACAGTAGTCATACTTCAAGTTCGCTTCATCTACCTTCAGGACGCAAAACAAACTCTCACGACACAGGGTCTAATCAGTACGTGAAGGAACTCAAATATTAGGCACATCACATAACGCACCAGTCCACAGCTAATTCACCATCGTCTACTACGAGCTGGAATGTCTTACGGAAGTCCTTCACATTGTTGGGACTTTTCAATTGCTCTGTCCAATTGCCAAGCACAAGAAGGTTCGAGCGACCCACACCTATCATGCCCGTCATTCACGTCCTCGTCCGTCCTTCAAGGTGGCCATCTACGCAACTATATAGCTGTCAACAACATCATCATATCTCCCTCTTGCCGGCCATCGTCTGCCCCCAATGAGCGACATCCCTCCGCCGCATAACCACCTGAAACATCTTGTACGATGCAATCTCTGCTTTCAATCGGACTCTCTCCCGGACCAGTACATGAGCATCAAGCAAATGTCGCACGGAAAGAAGAATGTGGACAACTATGGTGCCTGGTACATGAAGGTGTGCTTCCGTTCTTGCATTCATATCAGTTACCCATCCAATTCCGAACAGTGTCTCAGCAATCCGGGGCCATGCAAGGGGTTCAACTGGATTGAAATGCCGCGAGGTGTTTGCGGAGACACGATCCGCTGCCCCGGCCTGCTCTGCTTGCAGAGGTTGCAGCCGAGGCAAGGATCCAATTCTTGTCATATCGGCCTCTGTTCGCCGTGTTGCGTTTTGGCGCATCAGAAGACACAGAACCTGCCCCATTGCCCCGCTCATCACAAAGCTTTTCTGAAAGAGGCCCAGCCCCCGACTGCTCAGCATCTACTCACACCTCCATCCCTCCCCCGGCCTGACTCATTCTCCCATCCCCTTTCTGATGTCTATCGAACTCGCCTCCGTGATCTTGACACCGAAAACCTCGAGCGAGTGTCTAGTCAAGCCGAGGGACGCTCATATGCTCGGCAAGCAGCCAAGGTTGTAACAGTTAGTTGGTGGATGGAGGTACGTCTCTATCCTTTGCGTTGCAAGAATCAAGCTCATCGGAACCCGATGTAGGATGGGGCACATCCTGACACTATAGACGTCGCAGCCCCCGCCCATCCCTATTTCCATCCCATACAAGCTCCCGATCTCGTTACTCTGTACGCCGTGGACAAAGACCTGTTCGAGACCTTTGATCGCGCGCAAGACATTTGGAAAATTGGCTCTGCTAATACTCCTGCTCAATTTGTCGAGAAAGATGTCGTTCTCCTTTACCGTACTCGGGGTGTCAAGTCCGGAATTGGCATGCCTATGGGGTCTTTAGGAACGCTCAACCTACGCGATGCGCGCCGCATCCCATCTGACATTATGTATGTACAACTATACCGGACTCATTATAACCGGCTTATCATATAATTCAGGGTCTTTACTGCTGCACCCAGCACTCCCAACGGTCCTGTGATACGCCAGCCCAATTTTGCGGATTCTGCGATATATAACATCGATTCCCCTTTCGAGCAGGGATCTTCAGCATTCTATTCAGCATCGCCAACACTGCAGCGTCTGCCTTCCACCTCCTCATCGAGCTACCAAACCCATTATTCAACTCCTTGCGACAGTCTGCTTTCACACACCAGCTTTTCGGCGTACACCCCTTCTCCGCAAGTGGCGCCCCCCGCAGCTGCCAAATCTGTGCCTGCGATACCATCCGTGTCGACTCCCGAGTTGGAGCAGCCGCCATCCGCGACGATTACCTCGGCAATCTCGGTGTCACCCTCCCTGGCTCTTACAGACACAGAATTGCGCCAAATCGTGCTCAGCGCTACCCGTGGCGCCTCGAAGACCGGGTGGCCATTTATTGAAACCCGAGCCATGGCAGCTGGGTTTCTACTGATGGACCGACGGCGAGATACACCGACTGCCCGCAATGATAATTTCCGGGACGCGTTCGGCAGCGACTTTGTCTCCTCGACATATCATGACAACCGGGGGGCATGGGATCGAGCTTGTTCGGCTGGGGTGAAACCTTCTGCTCTCATTACGGAGAATGACACAAGCCGCTGGCGCAAATTCCGGGCGCCGTACTGGAATAATCCATAGGCGCATTACAGCGCGTAGATGACAATAGAATACATGACATGGTTTTTCTAAACATAATTCCAAGGTGAATACTATCCAGAATAAACCTTGTGTGCTCATCATCAGTTTTTCGAACCTGTGCTGTAATACGCTGATACATGACATGACTACGATGCATAGTTCGAAGTGCACGCGCGCCGCGGCCTTGCGATTCGAAGTGAACGCGGTCCCGGGCACATCGCGCAAATCGGCGGATTGCGCCCCGCCCTATTCAACCTATACGGTGGGTTATCCAGTGCTTGACTTGGACTTACTAGAGTTAGATTTTATGCGTGTCCGACTCTGCGGCATTCGGGGTGGCCGCGCGCGTCCTGCACGTAAGCTCGGGCAAGGTCCTCGCGCCCGAAGACTCCGCGCTGGGGTCGTGCGGCATCGGCCATAGAAATCGTGCGAGTCCTGGCGCGTCGCGGCGAGCGGGACGCGCAGTGGACGTGCACCAAGTGGCGGAACGTGGGGGGAGGGCCCCGCGCTTGTCACGCGGCGCGCGATGCGGTGGATTTGAGAGCGCAGCGCCGGCGCGACATCGCGGGCGGCGTGTAGGTGGCGCGGACACCACCGTGAACTTGCGCCGGGCAGCAGGGACGACGAAAATGCCCCCCACGTTGTCGCGCGTAACACATGGGGCCGGTGAACTTGGAGAGCGCAAGGCGGGCTGCCCGCCCCGTCACTACCCGGAGCCGCGCGCGCAAACCGACGCGCGGCACGGTCCCGCGGCGGCAGCGGCGGAGACTTGCAACGGCATTGTTCGCAGTCCGACTCTGCGCGAGTCGCGCGCGCAGTGAGCAGTCGCTCTAGTAGTAGCTGTGGAAGTAAGTAAGCACCAACACGCAGATAAGTAGCATACATACAGGGCGGCGGCGGCGTTATTGCGTGGCGGGGACGCTGCGTGCATACGCCGCAGCGGGGGAAGAAGCAGTGTACATGAGTACGACGCATAGTTGCTTGAATTGAAAAGACGTTTGTGGACACTGTCATCAGACAGCGCAAGTGGAGACAAAGGGTTATAATACCTACTATAGAGCGCTGACACAGCGTGCCGGAGCAGCGCCGACGCCCGCAAAAGCAGCCCGGACTTCGAGGCTGTGTGTACGTGGCGCTCGAGCTGCCCGCGGAGCCGGCGCTGCGTGCTTTTCTGGCGGACGGGGAAGACGGGGTACCTGCGCAGCACCTTCTGCTCGCTGTCCTCGCTGTTGTTGCTGCCGTTATCGACGCCGTACGCGACGTTCGCGGAGTCGTCGTCGTCGTCCGCGGAGGCGGAACAGGGGTGGGACTTCGGGTGGCCAGGCGAGCTCAATGTCCGCATCCGCGTCCGAGGAACGCCCGTCGGCGCCGGGGTCGGGGTACTCGGACGAATTGCTCGTGCCAGGGTTTGCGTTGGGGTCGGGGCAGGGTCGGGGTACGCAGGCGCCTTGCGGAGACCAAACATCGTTCCGTAATCTGCCCACAACCAAATGCCGGCAGCACAACACTGCAGGGGTGTCCACAACCCGTGGTCCACCGGACGTCCACCGCGCAAGTACGGACGACACGGATGAGCAGGAGGGTGGAAGGCAGACTTAGCCCCCGATCGATTCGCCGTGGGATGAACTGAGGCATAAGAAAAAGCGCAAAAGAAAGGTAGTCGAAACATCGGTAGCACAGCTGTTGTAGTCTAGCCTTATCTGAAGAGTCGCATTTTCTGTGCCTGTTCGTTGGACTCCAAAGGACCATTGAAAGCGAACCTTCATTCGAACGATACGTAATAGCTGAGGTTGCGCGTATTGTGTGGGCGTAGTATTAGTGTACATTGGATGAAAGCGACAAGATCGTCCATCAAGCTTCAAGCGCCGCCACGGAGACGAAGGACAAGATGAAGGGTGCACTCCTTCTGGATGTTGTAATCAGAAAGAGTGCGGCCGTCCTCAACTGCTTGCCAGCGAAGATGAGGCGCTGCTGGTCGGGAGGGGTTCCCTCCTTGTCCCGAATCTTCGACGCGTGGATTCATCGGCAACATAGAGCGGTATGCAGTGACCGACATCGGCCCTGCGACGAGTCCGAACTGGGTCGGGACCGGCGGGTGGATGGTGTGGGAGATTGCGCAGGACTTTGGGATAGGTGGGATAGGTGCGTGCCTGTTTTTTTTGCGTATTGATCATTGCGCTGACCATAGAGTGCTTCGAGCTGCTTTCGGACTTGCATGCATCGTGGAATGCTCCCGTGGAGGTGGCGGCGGTGCATGGAGCCGCCCTCGACGCATTGCCCCCTCAGCGCCGGACACGACACAAGCGAGTCTGCGATTTGCGTGGACACATTAGCCAGGCCCCGATGCCTAGCACCTCCCGTAGCTTGGGCGCGCTCGGGCTCAATCCGCGTGCATTGGGGCGGGCCTGCAACTCGCGCGAACGCGGCAACGCATCGCCCTGACTCAGTGCAGCTCGGCGCGCGTGGGGACGCTGCCCGACCCGCGGAATGATTCGGCGGCGGCGGCAGGCGCGCGGCGAGGTCGAGCCACGCAGGCTGCGCGATGAGCGGGACACGCACTTGCAGCGCCCAGCGCTCGGAGGGTCGAGCACGAGTCCGAGCGGTGCGGCGATGCGCCTCAACGTACGATGCTGGGCTCCATTTTGTAGGTATTATGGGTCGCTACGAGTAGGCATGTGAGTAAGAAAGAAAAAACATGTAGATAAGGAGGTATACGTACTGAGAGTGGTGCGTGAAGGCGGTGGCGACGGCGGCGCGTTCGAGTCAGAGCCGGGGTTTGTTGAGATAAAGAACGAGCGGTGTCGGGCGCTGCGATGCCGCCCACAGTTGTTGAAACGCCACGGTCCAGGCCAATACGGCACGGGTCAGCGATGCTGCGAGGGCGAGCAGCGGTCAGCGGCGGGGACGCAGGGAGTGCGCGCGCGCTGGCCGCGTGTGATGCAAGCGGGCTCGAGCACGCTCACATTCGCGTACGACTCCGCACGAGGGGGTCTTGAGGGCGGGCAAGCGACGAGCGCAGTGCGGGCGGTATCGCGCACGCAAGGGCACAGATAGTGCTCGTGGTGCAGAGCACGGGTGACAGGTGTTGATGGCGCCACATCAACGTCCAGAGCCACGCGACCACGGTGCCGTGGCACGGTGGATGTTATAGGGTACTAGGCGGTGGTGGTGTTGTGAGCACTGGAGGTGCTGAGATGCGTTGGGACGCCCTCGACACCTCATCGTTGTCGATTGTGCGATGCTGCGTGTGGAATGTCTGGATTTTGCGGTGACGCTCCTGTGGTCGGAACGGGGGGGTGGTTGAGCCTGCTTCTCTGCGGAGATGCAGTTGCTGGGAGATGGGAATGGGGTGGGGACTGCACTAGATGTAGTGGTCACTGGTTGGTGACATTGGGCAAAGTGTGGCTGTGCGGGTAGATGCTCACAGTAAACACTTGGTAAACACGCAGTGGGGGCTTCGAGGGCAGGTCTTTGCAATGCACGCAGATCCAGTCAGTGTCGCGGAGTGCATTTTCGGTGCTCCAACGCAGACTCCTGCCTCTGAACATGTGAAATGCAAGCATCCCAAGAGCAATGTACGAAGCAATGCACGAAGCATGCTTTGAGAATCACCGGCCCCGTGCTTTGCAACGTCCTGGCTGTGAAGCCCGACAGAAGGCTCTGGCCAGGCAATTAATGCAAGCGAGAACCAGTAAGCAGGGGGGGGAGAATGTAAGGCTCCAACCGTTTCCGTTTGAAAACGGTTTCAAACGGTTAAAACCATTTTTTTACCGTTTTTATTTGAAGGCCTTGACAAACGGTTTTAAAACAGTTTCAAACGGTTCAAACCATTATTTTTCCGAGTGGGCCCGCACTTAGGCAATGATACATATATACAGATTCCCACCTGATTGACTACACATAAAAAGGATCCAGGGCAATCTGCCAAGGTATCAGCAAGGTTTTGAGAGGGCAGGACAGGGCAAGGACATGACCACCCATATATAGTTCAGTTCCCGGCACTTGCCGAAATGCCCATAGCACATCAAATTTCTCCAAATTATAAAGCCTCAGGCAGTCACGAGAGGAATTCTCACCAAAATGTGGATAGAGGAGGACTTACTAAAGGAGGCATCATTGGGGTGCTGTGCTAGGGACTAGCTACTGGGTGCTTCAAATCCCACAAAAAATACTGTTTGAAACGGTTTGAAACGGTTTTAAAACAGTTTATAACCGTTTCCGTTTGAGTTTGATCAGGGCTTCAAACGGAAATCAAATGGTTGGAGCCTTAGGAGAATGTGATTTAGTACCAGACTCTAAGAGTGTGTGAAAACCAGTTCCCGAGCCACATGAGTGACGAGGCAGCGCGCACCTCGTCTCGTGGGACTGGAACATGGTGGTTGAGAGTACACAACTGAACGTGACGGGACGCGGTTTAATACGCGTCTAAGCGCGTGACCGCATACGGCACGCTACAAGGAAGCTTACAAAGCTTGTGCCATCAAGCTCTTTGTTGAGGTCTGCTTTGATTACAGTTTGTGATAGCTTGTCCTTATCGATAAGCACGAATACGCACACGGAACCCTCATGCCTCCCCTCCAAGATGTTGCAGCACGCCTGGATAGATTTCCAATGCTTGGCGAAGCTGTAAATCTTGCTCAGTTAGGATCTTTCTTGAGCCTTGCTTCAAGATTGCTGCCTACCATCCAATCCGACAAATTGAATATAGGTTGTTCGCGTCTTACCGACATGATGCTGCCTCCACCCGTAATCGATTTTTTGGCAGCATCCCTTCAACTCCCAGCTTCCACAATATTACTTTGCTGGGCCGGATTTGGGGACTTTGCGGGGGAGACTACAGCTTTAATCTCAGACGATGAGGCTCTAGGGTCAATGGGACCACGATTCGGAATCAGTGAGTATCTTGGGGTTCATGTGTAGCCGTTCTCTAATTATACTGCTTCTTCAGCTGGAGATAGCCTCGAGCCTCCCACCACCTGCTCAACAGATATCTGCAATAGTGCACTACTAACAAAGCGGCAAGAATATCAAGCAACATTGTTTACGTTGCACAGAGGAATTCTACCTATCACAATAGCTTCAATGTACTGCCAACGTACACATTCTCACTATAGTTTTTTTTCTTACCAACTGAAACGGAGCTGATAGATTGCCACACAACTTACCACCACAATTATAAAGTCCGGAATGCTTCCAGTCCCTTAGCACAGCGAGAATATTACGGAGAAATTCCCGACCTTATAATGGTCTCACAGCATCATGTCGTTGAACGCCAATTGGCTGTCCTTTGGGAGGTACAGATGTTTCTGTCTCAGTAAGTGCACACTACTTGAGCCAAATCATCAATGCTCATCTTGCACACTAGTACCTCTGCGGAGGCGGCATCAAGAATATACAATGAGGCTCTACGAACTCGCAATGATGATACTGAAGTACTGTTAAACCCTGTAACAGTTTGGGATGCTTTCTTTCTCCATGCTCTTTTGCGGGATGGCACAAAACATCAAGTCTGTTTGTCTGTCCCTCATAATGAAACCAATGTGCAACGCTTAAATGTGGCACTTGAGGCCAGAAACACCCGCATGGCCGGAACTGGCCAGGATCAGTGGGCCCACGCATGTCGCGACTGTATGAAGGTAGTCGGAACCAGTGCGTCTTCAAGTTGTTCTGTTTTCCAAAAACTGTATTCAATTATCATCAGGCCGAATTTCGGCATGCGTAACTGACGGTGTAACAGTGGGCCATGCTTGCTGTGGAGTCCACGATTGCAAGATCCCTTTGGCAAATCAAAGGGCTTGGTTCTGTCCGTCTCACAATGATCTCAGATTTGCATGTGCAGTCCGTGGCTGTGATGAAAAGTCCGAAACTGGGTGGAGGACTTGCACAGAGACTGCGCACCGAGGATACGAAGTTGAACGTCGTGCCCAAGGCAAAGCAATGTTCACGCTTAAGGTTCGCCTTGCTCGGACCAGCGATCAGGCCGAATCAAGTACCCCGATGACTGATCTGGACTATCTTGATGAAGCCCCACCGGAGGAAGAAGACGAGCTCAACCCAGTCTCTGTCAAAATCAGGGGACGTCTAAGCCGAAGATGGACCCACAATGAGCAGTTGATGGTGCGATGTTGCAGCATCATATTATCGCGTGCCACGTTCTTCGGCTCAGAAGCCATTACATCTGTTAAAGTCAGTATTCCCATTTGATGTTAGTCAGGCTCCATTATGCTGAATCATCTCTAGGAGTTCATCCACGTCACTTTTCCTGTGCATTATCCCGGCTCCTTACCATCCTACATATTTTACGACAACAACTGCCTCCTACGACGGCATCTCGCAGGATCACAAAATCCAATGGATGCTCGGTTGAACAATGTGGGCCTTCCTGTTGACGCCTTCCATGCCTCCCGGAAGCACAAAGAGTCTGATGCCTTCTGCATCATGAATTGCTCACCTGCCGCCTTTCCAGAACTCATGGATGAGAACAAGTGGATATTCAACTCATCGGTAGCAGAGCAAGTAAATGTGTGGTTTGGAAAGTACCAGCCCATCGTCAAGGAGATGCCGGTGCTTCGGTATAATTTTTTCTTGGACGAGATGATTAGTTTGCGCAACGACTGGATGGTACGAAAGTTGCGGCTTGATGGAAAGCAGCCTCACTTTATTCCGTTGGAAGACCTCGAAATGGAACTAGCACTGATGTCATAATCCTCTACGTAGCACAGAACTGTATATGACCAGCTACTCTTCACTCTCTACCTTCGCCGATTTGGTCTTGACCGCCTCCTCAAGAAACTCCTTCCATGTCTTGACACCCATATATGCATCGGCGACGTGACCGTCCATGTGAGCGGAAACCACGGGAAGATTATATGCCGTGATTTGCATGTAACCAGCAGCCTTGGCATGCCCAACCCAATCCGCCCCAACATCCAAAAATTCACCAAGCAATTTGTTTGTGATTGACGAGCGTCCAGCCTCATCGCAATCGGTGCCTGGTGTAATGTTGCCAACGATGTAGACCCAGGTACAGAAAATGGCCAAGGCGCAAGTGGGGACTAAAGTCGTGGATTTGATCTGGTTCTGGATGGCGCTTGAAATCGCATTGGAATAACCCGAAGCACCACTGAGCCAACGCAACTGGGCTGAGCTGCGATCTGAAACCGAGTAGCGTACAGAGGTAGTTGCCTGAGTAGTTGGAGGTATGGACGGAGTGGAGCGACGGGACAGATACTGGACTTCGTCCTCATTGTCGGTACTGAGAGTTGAGTGGTGTCGTTTAGCAGGGATAGTATCAATCTGAGAGATAGGAGTTGAGTCTGATGCGAGAGGTACCCTGTGTTTCGGACTTACCTCCACTTCGGCTTTCGTACGACCAACAAAAATTGTTATAGTATATTCGGATCCGCTCTCCGCTGCTGCTGGTTCAGCCAGAACTTCTGCAATTTCCGGTAGCTCCAACAGTTCAGAGCCCTCGCGAAGGACATAGAACGCTGACTGGACAGTCATAAGGCCGATCGTCAAGTTGATGGAGAGCCGAGCAGACCCATGGATTCGTTCAGGAGACTTCTGTAGCTTCTGAAGGAGATCATGGCTGTCAACAAGGTGGCGCTCCCCGTCCGCCCGCATCTGCACTGTGAGGACAATGGCACGAAGGCCTTGATCACCGTCCGAGATGATAATCATGAGCTTGTGCAACGTTGTCAAAGTGGGCAGACCCTCGACCACTGGCTCATTGGGACCTTCGCCTTTGAGATGACTAGCGTCTGAAGGGCTCGGAACCTAGTGCCCCTAATGTAAGCTGACACAAACCAAGGACGAAGCCAGGATAAGGACTTACAACCATTGGCAGTTGAATCAGGCCGTCACCATAACACTTGCGAAAAAGCTCATCTATCGCACGTTCTTCGTCTTCCGTATCCAGCTCGTATTCATCTTGTAGAGATTCATCGGCTGCAGTTTGAACTACAAGCCAGTTGACGGATACTGCATCCTCAATGATCTTCGCAATCGCTGCACGAGCGTTGTTTCCGATAGCCCAGTTCGGTTTCATGCGGTCGACTCCGTAATGTGTTTTGAGTATTTTCTGCGTGTATCAAGTTAGAATGTTGCAGTTATAATGGAGTAGAACCTAACCTTGAGGAACTTTACTTCAAAAGTTCCACTGAAAGCATGATCAGAACCCGAATAGATCTGCACAGATGTAGCGACAACGCACAGATAGTCGGAATTCAACAAATCCCGTTTGCTGTCCGGATGGTGGTCGTCCACTCTCACTTCGGCCATTGTCAGCTCCAGGATGTTACACAGTTTGATTTTGCGAGAGCAATGGACAGAAGACGAAAAGAACAAAGGCGGGAAAACAGTGATCCGTGTGACACGCCGGGAGTGATCACAAAGTTATATTCCTCTCCTTCTTACATGTTATGGATCCCAACGGAAACAGGTAGCTATTTGACGGATGCATTTGCTGTACGCATTCAGATTTCGATGGTAAGCAATACATTTTTTTTGGGAGGGCAGGGCCCTTGCGCTCCATGCGCACTGCAGCGGTCCCTGGCGCCAGCGGCAACGCAAAGAGCACGAGCCCGCGACACTCTGCCTTGCATGCCGTGTTGCGTGCCATTTGCTTGGGGTCGAACGGGACAAGTGATCCGGCGGCAGCACAAACAGCGTGAGCCCGCGACACTCCGCCTTGCATTGTGTGCCACGTCGCTTGCTGCGCGCTCGGGGTAGATCGGGACGAGGGCGCCTGGCACTGGTGTCGGCACAAATGATGCGAGTCCGCGGCACTCCACCTCGCATGGCATGCGACAACTCCCCGCGTCGCATGGCGTGCGCATGAGGTCGAACAGATCGCCAAGGACCAGACTGCAAAGACACAGATGAGCAGCTCCACATGCTCGAGCTGGGTCTCAGCGCGAACGTCCTTCAAATCCCAGGTGTCAGCAGCTCTTTTAGGATGGTGCCGCCACTGACCGTTACACAGGAGGAGTTGGACGCCGGGATGGCCATTATTGCAGAGGCATTCCGGATGACGCCTGGGGCAAATGTGATGCTTGCGGTCCACGGCCATTGAGTCAGGGGTTGCCACAGGTTGGGATCCCGTGTGAGCTATGTATGTGCATTAGTGGAACAATCTACTTATCGAAGATAAACCGAAGAGTTACATAGAACCCGAATGAATAACAATAGCGGGCGAGCCCTCCGACAAAGGTCCATGCATTCTCTGCCTGGGTCAAGAAGACAAATCCGCCTCGCGCGCTCGGGGTCGAACAAGACAGCAGTCCCTGGCGCCGGCCGCAGCACAAACGGTGTGTGCCCGTGGCACTCCGCCTTGTGTGCTTGGAGTCGAACGGGACGAACGGTGGCGTGCACGACTCCCTGTGTTGATGCGGGAGGGTGGATTGCCTTTTGCAGGTTGTACATGCTGCGACGTCTCTCATTGTTGTTGTTCAGCGGTACCATGCACCGTGAAAGAAGCATCAAGGGGTGAGTGTGAGGGAAACACGCAGCGACGACACCAAGTGCAGAACCCAGGTGGTTTGCGCCTCAGCCCCTGTGTTGCAGGAGCGTTGCGCTGTACATGTGCGGGGGAGGGTGCGAGCGAGACGGGATATGTGTGATCCAGACGAATGAAGCCCTAGCTGGATTGTTTAATCCGAGCCCGTTGAGACATAATAACAGGGTTAACCCTCGGATTGATTAATCATTGAACACTGATTAATGACTGGTGATTAATCATCTGAACGGTTTCAACGGAACCGGTTAAACAGGGAAATTTTATTTCCCAAAAACAACTGCCCATGTCAGGAATCGAACCCATCACGTCTGTACCGCAGTCTAAGCAGATGTCGAAAATACCATTACACTAAACTATACATGTAAATGTGCTCCTTATATGCATATTGGGCAGCTGTACATCCTTCATCAACCGAAAGTGGTTGGTGAATCAACATTCAATCTGTGTGATTTCCAGGCAGTAATTGGGTACTAGGGTTTTCCTTCTTCTTCTGGCATACTCTCTGGTTCATAACAGCAATCAGACTTCAAGTGAGTGAGCAGTCTCCATGGTTCATGTATGATGTAGCCAAAACACTTTGTGGATGAACTGGGTGACTTTCCATACGTGTAAAGAATTCTGCGGGGAACATTTCCGTTCATTTTGGCCAGATGGTAAGGGATGTTTCAACCTAGAAAGAATTGTAGACCATCCTACTGCCCATCAGAATGTGTTCCGGCCCTTATAGAACATTGGTGGGTGTAAGGGCAACCACGCGGCCCGAGAAGTCAAGGGTCCTGGCGTGGGGAATCCGAAGGTTAATTGACAGGCCGTGCTACTAAGTACAAGTATAGCGCACCTGGCGTGGGGAATCCGAAGAGAAGAACGTCTGAGGATTCCCACGCCCGGAGCCGCCTAAAATACCTACTGACTAGTAGCACGTGCGCGGGGTGATCGGAGCAACCGGAGTGACGCGCATAGGTCCCGTGCGCGGTCACAGGCCACGTGGTATCCGGAACCGGAGTTCCGGCGGGGTCGCGGGAGCGGGCGAGCGGGGGCGGAGGGAGCGACGGGGGGAGCGACGGAGGGAACGGGGACTGGGGCGGAGGTCGGAGCGGAGGCGGGGTCGGGGGCCGGAGCGGAGACCGGAGCCGGAACCAGAACCGGAACCGGAACGGGGGCCGGAGCGGGGGCTCCCCTGACAGTGGGCAGTTTGGATTCTTTATCATATGTTGTGGAAAGCACAAAGAAAATGCACCCTCTGATAGAAGAATTAAATATCTTCAAGCTGATCACATCAGTGGGACTCTCGAACCAGCTCGAGGAATATTTCATGCTTATGGAAAATCACTCACTCACACCCATGTATATTGATCCCTGATTATGCCAAGATTAAACACTTTGACTTGTGTGGCCACATTCTCATAACAGCCAGCATAAAACTTGATAATCATGATTAGACCAGTTCATTGATTAAACAGGATTATTGTTTATATCCTTGAACAGATCAAATCTGAGCAAACTCCCTGAATCTCTGAGTGCCTTGTCCATAGTGAGTCCATTTGTTTGTCCATTCAATCATAGTTGCCCAACTGAATGCCTATGAGGGCCACTAAGACTAGAATGACTGATATTATGGGGAAGCAAGACTAGAAACTGACTTAGTGTCAGGCCTGTTGAGTGTCCCACATGGTAGCTTACCTGCAGCATATACAAACAATATTTACGCTGAATGCCATGGTCCTGTAGCCTAATGGTTATTACCACCCTTCACGATTTAGCAGTGTTCTCAATTGGTCTCGGGTTCGAATCTCCTTGAAGCCCAAGTTTTTGTGTCTTCGTTTAACCCCGCTTGAGCCTGCTTAGACACGGTTTAAACCGTTCCCGCCGATTAATTAATCCGAGGGTTAAACCTGTTATTCTGTCTCAACGGGCTCGGATTAAGCAAAGCAGCTAGGGTTACTGCAGACGAGGCCATCCACGGCGACAGCGTAGTTCAAATTGGTGAAGCGAGAAGCGGAAAAAGATCAGTCAGGTGATCGATCATCTATGACTTGGATTGCATTCGGTGGCTACTGAAGTAGGACTAGGAAATGGTTTAGTCGTCTACTGGGAACATCTGATTACCATAGGTACTACTGTCGTACATGGTCCTGACTGCATCATCCCGGTTTGAGTTGAGATCGGCTGAGATCAGGCAGACAGCCGCTTCGGGGGTGAGTACGAATGCGATAAACTGTTGCTCCGTAAGAGGATTGGTCGATCCTTCGGGGATTGCGACAATACGCCTGAGGACCTTGTCGATGACCTGAAGGCCTTGTTCGCCATAACTAGGGAAGGCCGTAAGTACGGAAGAAACTGAATCAGGGGAAACATGAGGACTTACTATCCCACCTGGCCAGACTTGAAGGTCGCCATATTACCAGCAAGGCCCTGAGACTTCAGCGAACTCTCTGTGGCACTGTGCATTGCCTTAGACCAGAATAGACTGAGTTCACGAGCACCCCCTGGAGCGCAATCATTGACAAGGGCGTCGAATCTAGTCTGAAAGGTCTCAAGACGCCTTTCTATATCTTTGAGATCGATCTCTGTCTTCCAGTTTGCGTACCGAGCCTTGGGAATCTCATCCCGTTCAAATTGGTGGCGCGCACAGAACGGCGCTCTCTGGAGGGTCGGGAGTAAAAGGCCCATGCTATTCTCAGGACGGGGATCTGATTTCGAGGTCAATTTGACCTCGTGCAGCATTTGGCAGAGCCGCTGCGACGGATGCCGCGGGAAAGGCTTGTCGCAAAGCGGGCACAACGTGCTTGGGTCGACATCAATTGCTGAGCAGGATGTGAAGCAGAGTAGAATGACGAGCTTGTAAACATACCTGGTGGTTCTTGTGGCCACTCGTCAAACTTGAGGTTGACTTGAGCCAATACACGCCTGCTCTGAGTGAGGAACGCTCGATTTAGGCTAGAAGAGCATATGCGTACTGGTCATCATCATCCTTGACTTTGTTTTCAATGGCGCGCTCCGTTTGGAGAATCTGTTCTTGGGGCGTGAGCTTTTTTCTCCCTGCTCGGGGCTGCGGCTTGGGCTTTGTAGTCGCTGAGCTCTTGGGCAGCTTCTTGTCACCCAGGGAGCTGTATCGCTTCAGCAGCTCGTCCATGTTTGGGAGGAATCGAGGAGCCGACATGGTTGTGCACCAGAAAGCCGTGGGTGGAATGATCGGGATCCCACGTGCAGTTTGTTTGCACCGAGAGAGGTCGTATACCTGCTGAAGACCAGGGAGTCTGACCTGACGACTCGGAGATCCTCGATAAGAGTATTCACGCAGTGAAGGCAGGCCAAAAGTTGGTTGGTGTGCAAAGAAGTGCGAGTAAGTACTTGAAGGTCGGAGACATCGTGAAGGTCGCGCAGGTAGTCGCGAAGTTTCGTGTGTGTCTTGGAGGGTCAAGGGGTTCAAGAAGGTCAAGAAGGCAGCGGAGTCGTGAAGTCTGCTCGAAAGATCATGAAGCATCGATCGTCACGTGCAGGCACCGTCGCGTTATGGATGACCGTGAAGTTACGGTGAAGGACCCTTCAAGATCGCCCGCACCGTGGAGGACATGATGGTGTCCTTTGAGATGAACTGCACCGTGAAGGACACAAGTGCGACCTTCAAGGATCACATATACCGTGAAGGACACGAGCGCAACCTTGCAAGATTGCCTGCACCATGAAGGACATGAGTGCAACCTTCAAGATTGCCGGTACCATGAAGGACGCGATGCTATCCTTCAAGCTCAACTACTACCGTGAAGGATGTTCTCTTTCCTTACAGGATTCTATAGTTTCGTCAAGGATCATAATAAATTTCATGAAGGATCACAGTTTTCGTGAAGGGCCTTGCATATCGTCCAGGACTTTGAGCCTCCTGCAGGTCCTTCAGGTACCTTAAGGACCTTAAGGATCTAGTCCGGCGGATCCGGCGGATCCGCCGAATCCGCCATCATAATCCTCTACTCATCGTTCGTTCTCGGACTCGGAGGAGGAGTTCTGCCGATGATTTATATGAAATTACCAGCCGGAGACGAGAACCATTTTTTCACCTCCGCCTTCCACTGATCTGTGTGAATAGGGGTCCGCTCGTCGCTCTTGCTCGTGTCACCACCTTCAACCTGATAATTGCCGCGTACTACTAGTAGAGGTCGCTGGCGGATCGCGTGACTCTGAGATACCGATACAGGTTCCGACCCTTTTTTTTTAAAAAAAACTCCCCTTGTCTGTACTGATCTTCCCCCGCTTCGAGAGATCCTGCAAAGCGCACTGTACTGTGTAGAACCTCAGTACTGTGGTCACGAGTGCCTGATTGTTGTGTTGTTGCTTACTGAACAGCCAAGAAGTCCGGTTTGTTTAGCCGATGACCACTCTTCCAGGGCCACCATCAAGGGTCAAGATAATACAGATTGCTAGACCGAGAAGTCGTGGCACTCCTCTTTCTTACACCCACTTCAGCGCTCTCTTCCTTGCCCACTCCGTCCTTCTAGATGCCCCATATATCAATCAACGGCGCGGGCGGACCTCTGAGCATTTCTTACACCATCTCCACTCCCGCCAGCCCCTCTGCGAAGGCCGTCGACCCCGCACTCCCCACTGTGGTCCTACTCCATGCGCTTCATATGGGACAGCATTCGTTCCACCGTGTGTAGAGCCGCGATGTATCTCGTGAGCATAGTCTGATGGTGGGGTCGACGGATAGGCCAGTTCAACGATGCTCAGCTGCGGCGATTCAACCTCGTAGCGCTGGATTATCGCGGACACGGAGACTCAGAGGGCTCCATCAAGGAAACATATGGGGTCGCCGAGGCTGCCGACGATGTGGTGCAATTTCTCGTGCGTTCTTGAACTACGCTGTTCCTTGAACCTTACATGTGCGGCAGGACGCACTCCGCCTCCCGCCCGTGCACCTCGTTGGTGTGAGCATGGGCTCTCTCGTCGCCCTCGAGCTCGCTAACACATGGCCCCAACGCGTCATTTCCCTTTCACTCGTCGCTCCGCCCGCCATGTTGGAGGTATGCTTCATCACCATCACTTCGCTTTCTCTGACAGTTCCTATGGCTTCCGGGAGTCGCTGAAGGGCGGCGAGAGATCTTCAGCTGCTGGGTTGCCGCATTCCAAGACACCGACCTCTCTGGCCAAACCGACGAGACTGCCCTTCTGGATGCCGTCTGCGGAGTTCTTCAGCTCGGCGTTAACAACATGCCAGACCCCATGCTAGCAGCGTGCGCCTCTCTCTTGAACTCCCCGTTATCCTTAGCTACCCGTCCCCGTAGGCTGCTTATGCGGCACAGCCTCCCGCTGGCGATCCGCAGGCTGGCTGTACCCCCGGAGCACAGAGATTGCTACCAAATCTCTGTCGCGTTCTTCACAGAACGCACGCGCCCGACGCTTAGCGGCATCGCGTGCCCCGTACAGCTCATACATTGCGGCGAGGACATCGCGTACACGGAAGAACATACCGTGGAACTGCTCGACGCGCTTCGCGCTGCGGGGGTCGACGCGCGCATGCATGCTGTACCCGATGCGCCGCAGTGGGGGAACATCACGCACTCCGCACAGTGCGTCCGCGCCCGCCCTCTGTTTCGCGCTGATGGATTGGCAATAACAGGATCAACCCGCTCATCTACGACATGGTGATGGAGTGTGCGCCGGAGCGCAACATACCGCCTGCGCTGAAGACGAGCGTTGTCTCGCCCTTTGAAGCAGCACTGGTCGCGGCGGGAATGCCGCAGGACGACGATTCAGATTCTGACGGATTGTAGCCGTCAACGCCCGAGTCTTATTCTTTGCTCCTCAACACAGGCGATAGCTATACTACCATAGTCTTGCACCCGTCATCCAAGCCTCGTTGGCCTCCAAGGTCAATGTACCGCCCGTGTCGCGAATATCCCTCGATCGATGCTCTGTGATCTCTCTCGAGACGCACAAATGAATTAATCGCTCCCTAAATGTGCAGGCGGACAACCCCATACTACCAACTGCCGTCCGTCTGCATCCTCTTTCTCTGGGAACAACGTTCACCAATTCCATTGTGCGTATTTACGCAATGTTCTTCATGAACATGAATGACCTCATGGCCATGGATGGGCCGGCACCGACACGCGAGATTCAATATTCAACCCCATACTAATAGCGCTTGACACAGATTGCCAAAAAAAAAACATACGGAGTTCATAGTTGTCCCGAAGCTATATGAAATTTCCAGTCAGAGAACCATCCCTTCACCTCCACCTTCTACCGATCTGTGTGAACAGGGGATCGCTCGTCGATCTCGACTGCTGGGCGGCAACTACGTTTGGAAATTGACATAGAGGAGGTCGCTGACGGATCGGGAGAGATCATACCGATAGGTCCCGACCCTATTTTTTTTTCTAGATTGTCTCCCTTGCCTCTGTCCTAATCTTTCTCCGCTTCGTGTAAACGAACGGATGTCGAAGGGAGTCTACTCATGCACAGTGCACAGTGCACCGTACAACATCAACTTCGAACTTTCACGCACAACATTGAACATTGCGTGCAGTGGTCACGAGTGCGTGATTGTTGTGTTGCTGCTTTTACTGATTGCGAATGCACTGCATCCTTGAAACTTCCGAGAAGACTGGGAAGTTGGTTACGTATACCTAAGGCCGATGGCCTGTCTTCGCAGCTCAACGATTCATGATAATACAGATAGGCTACCAGGAAACGTCGTGGCACTCCTCTTTCCTGCACCCACTTCAGCGCTCCGAGTCTCTTCCTTGCCCACTCCGTCCTTCTAGATGCCCCATATATCAATTGACGGCGCGGGCGGACCTCTCAGCGTCTCTTACACCATTTCCACTCCCGCCAGCCCCTCTGCGAAGGCCGTCGACTCCGCACTTCCCACTGTGGTCCTTCTCCATGCGTTTCATATGGGACAGCATTCATTCCACCGTGTGTAGAGCTCCGATGTATCTCTCGTGCGCATAGTCTGATGGCGGAGTCAACGAATAGGACAGTTCAATGATGCTCAACTGCGGCGATGCAACCTCGTAACGCTAGATTTTCGCGGACACGGAGGATCAGAGGGCTCCATTAAAAAAACATACGGGGTCGCCGAGGCTGCCGACGATGTGATACAATTTCTCGTGCGTTATTGTTGACCACTGGCGGATATACCTGCGCTATTCGTTGGACTCTGACATGATTATGTGCGGCAGGACGCGCTCCACCTCCCGCCCGTGCACCTCGTTGGCGTGTGCATGGGCTCTCTCGTCGCCCTTGAGCTCGCTAACACATGGCCCCGACGCGTCATTTCCCTTTCACTCGTCGCTCCGCCCGCCATGTTGGAGGTATGCTACATCACCTTCGCTTCACTTTCTCTGACAGTTCCTATGGCTTCCGGAAGTCGCTGAGGGGCGGCGAGAGATATACAGCTGTTGGGTCGCGGCATTTCAAAACCTCTGCCTCTCTGGCAAAACCGACGAGACTGCCCTTCTGGACGCCGTCTGCGGAGTGCTTCAGCTCGGCGTTAACAACATGCCAGACCCCATGTTAACAGCGTGCGCCCCTCTTTTTCGAATTCGCCATTATTCGCGCACTTAGCTACCCATCCCCGCAGGCTTATGCGGTACGGCCTACCGTTGGCGGTTCGCAGACTGGCCGACCCCCCAGAGCACAGAGAATACTATCAAAGCTCTGTCACGTTCTTTACCGAACGCACGCGCCCGACGCTTAGCGGCATCGCGTGCCCCGTGCAGCTCATACAGTGCGGTGGAGACATCGCGTACGCGGGCGAATATACCGTGGAACTGTTCGACGCGCTTCGCGCTGCGGGGGTTGACGTGCGCATGCATCCTGTACCCGGTTCACCGCAGTGGGGGAACATCACGCACTCCGCACAGTGCGTCCCGCGCCCCGCCCTCTGTTTCGCGCTGATGGACTGGCAATGACAGGATCAACCCGCTCATCCACGACATGGTGATAGAGTGTGCGCCGGAGCGCGACATACCGTTGGCGCTGAAGACGAGCGTTGTCTCGCCTTTTGAAGAAACACTGGTCGCGGCAGGAATGCCCCCGGATGACGATCCGGATTCCGATGGACTGTAGCCGTCGACGCCCGAGTCTTGTTCTTTTTAGTCTCTTATAAACAGACGCTACAACAATTTTGACGCTCGTGCCTCGCTTCAGTGTTGTACTGTATGTTCTTTTCTCCTCAACACGGGCGGTAGCAGTTTGGGTATACTACCGTAGTCTTTCATCCGTCGTCATCCAAGCCTCGTTGGCCTTTTACCGCCCGTGTCGCGAATATCCCTCGATCGAGGCTCTGTGATCTCAATCTTGAGACGCACAACTGGTTTGATCGGGGTGAAATTGAAACTAATTGCGCTGAATTCAGCTTGTTTTACATTGGCCCTCTACAAATCTAAAATCAGCTGTCGTGGCCCGTGTCTCGTCTTGTACTTTCTTATGAATCATTCCCTCTTACTTGTATTCTTTACAGGCCAGTCGATCGATTTCAAAATTCAGATGCAAGCTTTCATGTTGACTTCTGCGTATGATTATCTGACTTCTCTAATTTCTCTGCATTTTTTTGAGCGCTGGCAGCTGAGATGATGATATTCCTTTGTCCTGAATTTTCTCAAAGTTCAAACCAGGAGGGTATCCTTCAGCTGGCTACAGTTCCCAGGCAAACTTTTCGTAATTAGCATAAGTTCGACGGAAAGTTTCGAACCGTGGGAAATAGTTGCAAGTGCCATAAAATGATGAAACGTCCTTCGTTGGATGGGTTGTTTATTCTGAGAATGCTTAATATTCAAGGACGGGCTTGACTTTGTTCAGCCTCGCCGTACGCATTTGTCTCCCGTCTCGACTTGAATGATCAGCGATTGAAACGCTTTAGTCTACTGTGCATATATTAGGTTTGCGATTGGGAGTATTGTACATAAGTCCGCGGTCGTTTCAGCTCGATTATATTTCTAGTAGTCCGACTCATGCGGTGCCCCTCAGTGTCACTGCGCGTTCGCACGCCCGGCGTACTTGCTCCGCATTCGTATCTGCTTCCCGTACTTCCAAAAGAGCCAAGGTCTGCGAGCCGAACACATAAGTCTAAGTGTATCATAGCAATGGCGAGGACGCGGATACGCACGACGGGCAGCCGATGGCGATGGCGACGACGGCAAGGATCGTGTCGCCCTTGCCGTATCCGAGCTTCCGGTACATCTGCTCCGCGAACAGCGGGAACCCGAACCCGCAGATTGAGCGTAGAAATGAGACCGCCGCGAGGGCTACGTCAGAAATATATCAGCGCCATAGCGTCCAATTATGGGAATAGAATGAAGAGGGAGACGCACCGGAGGCAGCATACAGTGTGAAAGCGTCGACGACGTAGACCTGGATGGACTGGAAGTTGAGGATGACACCTGCACCGATGAAAGCGATCCCCTACGCATGCAGGATTGAGGTTCGGCGCTACTGAAAATGGACTGAAAATGGAAAGGACGAACGATGTCCGGGACGATCCAGTGCACGTGCGCCTGCACACTCCATCCCGTTATAAAGAGGCCTATGGGCAGGAATAAGGTGCCGGGAACCATGGAGGCTGGCGTCGCCGTCAGATGGGGAAGAGCGATGAAAATGGATGCACGCACGAAGGCGATACTCCGGCTGCCCTGCGCCGCCGTTCTTCTCCTTGAAGTGCTTGTATACGCGGTCCAAAACGCGGGCGTTGATCTGCGAAGCGCCGGAGACGCCGACACCGAGCGCCAGGTAGTGGAGTCCGGAGATACCGACGCTCTCGCCATATGTCCCTTGAAACATCAAAGGCATCGATGTGAGGAACACTGTCCATAAATCTCAACAGAGCGCAACAGCGAAACCGAAAAGTTGCGCACGGTAAAAGACGCCGTAGATAAAAGCCATATATATTCCGAGCAGCTGGACAATTGGTTCGTGGATGAACAGCGAGAAGGGGCGTGTGAGCGCAGTCTTCATAATATTCTTCCAGCTGAATATGAGCTGTAAGTAAGAAATCTATTCGTGCTTCACTGACTCACGTCCGCTCCTCACTAGCGAATTTCGACCGCACGTTAGGCAGGGGGCCCTTTTCTACGTCCATGGATTTTCTTATTTTCTTCGCCTTTTGCTCCAGTATATATGGTGCATATGCTGTAAGATCGTGAGCGTAGGCAAGGGGGGAATGTGTGGATTCCAACATTCGCGGAGGTAGAATACTCCAAGAATCTGAACGGCGACATCGACTATCGTGATCGACCAGAACTAGGAAAGCTGTTACGCGTTTCTCGCTCGAGCATCCTATGCTTACCACCCATCTCCAAGTTGATCGCTGTGATATAAATGCACCACATAACGGCCCAACAACGGGCCCGAGAAGAGGGGCGAGGGAATATATTGCGATTGCCTGGCCGCGCTCTTCAGCATCCCAGATGTCGCCCAGGACGCCGGCTCCAGTCTGATGAGAGCTTTGGTGTCACAATCCGACATGATAGAAGGAAAATACCGCGAGAGGGGCACTTCCACCCAGGCCAGCCAAGAATCTGAACGCCAAGAGCTGGCCGGTATTCTGCGCAAATCCACATCCTAGATTCCAAGCAAGGAACCACAAGTTGGAGCCTTGAATGATGCGATTTCTTCCCTATTCTAAACGTGAGATAAAATGAATCCTGCACCTCGAGAAGGGGCGGACGAATAGCTCGGACAATGGACCCAAGACCTGCGAGATTGAGATCAGCCCTTCAGCGAAAAAAGCCAGCAAAACGTACAAGTGGGCCAACAGCTGACATGCCATTGTTAGCCACGCGTCCTCAAACGAAGGCAAGCTGCTGACCGTATGCCAACACGAAGATGGAGGTGATTAGAGCTACTACGACGTCACTCGTGATGCCAAATTGGCGCGCCACCTGTGCGCTCGCAGGAGCAATCATGCTCGAGGACACGGGGGAAATCAAGGTGAAAGAAGACACGACTAACGTCGCAGCCCATTTCTTCTTACGGCTCCAGCTACAGTCCCTTTAGCGCACTGCCAAGAAAACATGTTTTGGATCACGTACTTTTTTGGATTTAGCGGATCATCGGGGCCATCCCAATCAACAATGACTTCGGTAGGCGTTTTCTCCTCGATATCAAGCCCTGCAACAGTTGTCGTATTCGAACGCGAGTCCTGGTGCTCTGGCTTGACCGAAGCCATGATGGGAAGAAGAAGCGGAGGGCAAGCGGAGCCCGCGGAGGGACTTTGTAGCTCCCACTGCCAGGTAATCAAGCCGGTCACGGGCCGTCATGTGTCATATCCAGTGACTCGTCCGTGATGACATCGGACTTGAGCTTGAACCTGAACCAGCTCGTTAATTCGAACAATAAGTAGCTCGCTGAAGCTTCTTTTCGTTATATGGGTTCACAGTCCACTCGAGTCGCCAATTATTTTTTTCGCGTCGAGGAGGTTTTCAGTTAGTATCGAACACTGATAGCGGAAACCTAGCGGAAACCTAGCGGCCGACTATAATTAGTACTATCCAGTCATGCGCCCAGTGCTTACCGAGACTCGGGATCTGGGGACGGAAGTTTGCTACTAGTATGCCCGAGCCGGACTCGTACTTGAAGAAATATAGAGGGACCATGGGGCTGAAGCGCTGGCTGAAGAGCGATAATCAGTGGACTCCTTCAACTAGTCAGGACTGAAGCATATCCTTTGAACGAATCAGGTGCTTTCAGAATGTCAAACATGCGAAACGACGGGTCATACGGCCATCTGTGACTTTAGCTTGAGCAATGAAGCTTACTTCCAGCGGGGATCAACTTACCTGAGATAGGAACCGACATCTACCTTGTTGAGAAACGCCGCTGTCCGTCCTTCCGCCCGCTAAACGGCGTTCGCAATTATTTGGCAACCCTCTGTAGCGGGCTCTGCGGTCATTGACAGTGAGGTTGGTTTAACAATGACCTGCCCACCTTTGAGCGACCGGAAGCAAGCCAGGTGCACAGATCGACATGGCGCGGAGCCACGAACCTTCTTGCGCACTTCAGTGCCCACTAAACAGTCAGGTTGAGCGCGGACCTGCTGGAGTTATAATCCGGCATGCTCGTCATCTCCGGAGCGAGAAGAGCAGCGCGGAGGAGCCGACGTCGGAAGAGATGTTGATCATCGTTTTGCGGGGATTGTTTAGAGCGCGGACAGCGGCGGTGCTGAAGAAATTAAGATCGCAGGTCTCCCATCAGACGCCAGGAACTGGGAACCAAGCGCTGATCCAGAGAGGGTTTGAATATTGAGAACAAGGCAAAAGACAAACTTGTTGATCAGCACATCCTGTCCTGAGACGATTTTGTCTTTCAAGCTATTGCCGACTCTGGCTGCATATGCGGTCTTGAATGAAGTATTGTCTGTGACGTCCAGCTGGAATGAAGCGGCGAAGGAGGAGGGAGGGATCACGGAGGCAACTTTGACTCGAGATACTTGAAGTACTTCAGCACTTGCTGAAGCAAACTAGTGCACTACGCGACGGAGAGTCAGGAAAACCGGGCAGAAGTTCAGTCGAGGATAGCTTCCGATGATGGCACGACTCACTCGGTGGGCAGGCCCCAGCTCACAATCTCTTCGTCGCGAATGCGGTGGCACCGGTGCCAACCGCCGACAACCCGTATTAGAGCCGATTCTGCCAGCGACTTGCGCGCTCTCGCGCAGTATAGAATCCCAACCAATTTGGAGTAGACTGGTTCGGGGACGAATCTTGGAAGAAACTTTGGACAAGAAAGTTCTCTTGGTCGGAGACAGTCGGAGGCAGGCCCGGGCCCAAGGACTCAGAGCGTGACCGTGAGTACGTGTGACCTACATCCGGATCACCGGACCGTGCTTGCCAGTTCAAATAAGTATGTTACACGTACTACAAGCGTACTATTTACAGCGTACACAACACATTCTCCCGCTCGAGATCTATCGGATAGATGTATGTGCGGAATTATTCGAGGATGAGCGCTACCGGGGAAGAAGTCCACAATGTTGACGAGCGCGTTGCCGCTTGTGGACATTGGCGTCGCGGTACATTCCCTTTTCAGTCTCATTCAACTCCTATCATTTACGATCGACCCGCGCCGTATGTAACGCGCGGGTCCGTGACGACGTCCCTCAGTCTTTTACCACTCTGGTCAGACTGAGGGTACGTTTCTCATTCTTACTATACTTTCACATACTCACTGCTACCTGTAGTCTAACACAAGTGTATTCTTAACAGGTAGAATATAGAGTCTTTTACCACTCTGGTCAGACTGAGGTCTAACACAAGTGTATTCTTAACAGTGTATTCTTAACAGATTCGCAGTCAGATTGCGTTCAGCGCTCGTCGTGAATACACACCAGAGACAGACTCACCGCACAAACTACTCCTATCCCATGTCGAACTCCATGGCCGCCATTACCATCCTCCCGGACGACAAGCAGCTCGGGGACGGCGACAACTGGTCGCTCTTCGACAAGAACATCGTCTCCATCGTCCGGGGACGAGGGCTCCGCGCCTACTTGGTCGGAGATGTGACGCGCCCAGTTCCTACCCAAGGTCCGCAGACCGCTGCTGCTGCGGCCGGCGCCCCTGTACACGCTAGCCCCTTTACGAGCCTCACACCCACCGTCGAGGAATTCGATCTGCGTGATGGATTCGTTAGCGCGCTCATCTACCAGAACGTGAAGAACCCTGAGGCTCACGGCCTGGACCCGTTGGATACGGCTTTCACGATGTGGGCTGCGCTTACCACCAAGTTCAATCGTACGTCCGACCTGCTCGCTGGACTCGCCCTCGACCGCCTCCGCGCCGTGAAGCTCGATGAAGCGCGGAATCTCCTCGCGCACCTCGACACCCTGATGAAGCTCAAAGGGGAGGTCGCTCGTGTCGGCGGACGCGTCTCCGACAAGCAGATGATTGTCATACTCTTGCAGTCGCTGCCGTCGAAGGAGTTCAGTGCCGCTACGATGCTGCTTCAGTCCAAGGGGTTCTACCACGAGGTCATCGCCGAGTTGCTCACCTGGTGGGAGATCACGTTCGGGAAGAACGCCGCGAACGTCGAGGTCGTTGACGCCTTGATCGCGAACGCGGCCCTCACTTGCGGCAATTGCAAGCGCGATGGGCACTCGAAGGACTCGTGCTGGGCGCATGGAGGCGGAAAGGAGGGGCAGGCACCGCCGTACTGGGTGGCGCCCACCGACAAGCTTCCGCGCAAGGCGCTCGTCGACGCGCACAAAGCGCGCCGGGCCGCGCGTTTCAATGCAAGGAAGGACACCAGCGCCCCTGCGCCGGCTGCCGCCGCTGCCTCCACCACCGTGCCTGTCTGCGCGCACTGTGCCGGTCATGCACCCGCTGCCGCCTCCACTGTCACCCACGCTCTCGCCAGCATCTACGACGACGACGAGGGTGCGTCTACCCCCGCCGCATCACCTACGTCCGATAACATCTCATCGCCGAGTTGCTCACCTGGTGGGAGATCACGTTCGGGAAGAACGCCGCGAACGTCGAGGTCGTTGACGCCTTGATCGCGAACGCGGCCCTCACTTGCGGCAATTGCAAGCGCGATGGGCACTCGAAGGACTCGTGCTGGGCGCATGGAGGCGGAAAGGAGGGGCAGGCACCGCCGTACTGGGTGGCGCCCACCGACAAGCTTCCGCGCAAGGCGCTCGTCGACGCGCACAAAGCGCGCCGGGCCGCGCGTTTCAATGCAAGGAAGGACACCAGCGCCCCTGCGCCGGCTGCCGCCGCTGCCTCCACCACCGTGCCTGTCTGCGCGCACTGTGCCGGTCATGCACCCGCTGCCGCCTCCACTGTCACCCACGCTCTCGCCAGCATCTACGACGACGACGAGGGTGCGTCTACCCCCGCCGCATCACCTACGTGCGATAACATCTCATCTAGAATCGGACGTCGAGGGTCAGACCCTCCCGTACTGAGAGATTGTGATCGTATCGTACCTGATGTATTGCCTCCCTCAATATATGCCACGCATTCCACCCGATCTTCCCAGCATGTTCCGACGTATCTGGATAGCGGGGCCACTGATGCTTGCGTGGTCAACCGGGAGCGCTTCATCACGTACGAGCCGCATGTCGTAACGGGGAGCACGGCGAAGCGCGAGAACGGCGGCTTCAAAGTCGTCGGTAAGGGACGCGCACTCTTCCCAGTGCGTATGGCAGACGGGACAGAGCACAACGTCACGCTCGACGCGCTGCACACCCCGGAATTCGGGATGAATCTTATCTCGCTTCCTGCGCTTGATAAGCGAGGACTGCGGGGAAGCTGGGGTAGCGGAGTGATGACCGTCTTTAGCCGAGACGGAAGCAAAGTTCTCGATGGGAGGATCGCGCGTACCGTGGGGTCGCGGAAACTCTACGAGGTCGATGTCACAGATCGCTTGGACGTCGTTGATGTCGTCGCCGCTATTGCGGGGCGCAACAGAAATCAACCGACGGACCTGGAAACGTGGCACCGAAGATTCGGTCATGCCGACGTCCAGGCGATTAAGCGCCTAGCGGACAAGAATGCCCTCGACGGTTTGAAGATCGTCGGGCGCGACCTAAGAGGGTTATGTGAGGACTGCATATTGGGGAAGCAGGACACCATGCCTTTCGACGATGTTGTCGTTCACGAGACAAGGCCGCTGTTCCGTGTCCACATTGACCTGTGGGGGAAAGCGCGCACGAGGAGTTGGTCGGGCGCCCTCTATATGATGCTAGTGAGCGACGGCGGGACGGCGATGAAGTGGCCGGTAGGGCTCCCTAGCAAGAAAGCCGAGGTTGTGGTTGGTGCGCTTGAGGTTTGGTTAGAAAGGGCAGAGAAGCAGACCGGCGAAAAGCTGATATACCTCCGTGTTGACCTCGGAGGCGAGTTTGACAACGCCGTCATGGACGCCTTCTGCGCGCGCCGCGGCGTCACCATAGAGAAGGTGCCGCGGGCGTCGTCTTCTGCGCATGGGCATGCTGAGCGGGGAAACCGCACGGTTGTCGAGGGTACGCGTACGCAGCTCATCGAGGGCGACCTCGACAAGCGGTTCTGGCTCGAGTCAGCAACGGCGCACGCATATGTGCGGAGTTTCATACCATCTGCGCGCCATCCCGACAAGATTCCCTGCGTCCAGTGGTACCGGCTCAAAGACCACGACGGGAACTTGATCAAGCCGAACGTGTCGCATCTGCGGGCTTATGGAAGTACTTGCTGGGTGCTTGGCGACGACGAGGACAAGTTAGGGACCCAAGGGTGGAAGGGAAAGATGGTCGGGTACCTGGGACGCCGTGGGTACCGCGTCTACGACCCCAAACGCATGCGCGTCTTCAATGAGCGCAACGTCATCTTTGAGGAAGGCATGCCTCATCGGACGCGCATCCCTACAACGAACGACGTCCCCGTCAATACCGACTCAGAGATCTTTGACGACGACTTACCTCCTGGCTATCCTGACGCGCCTGACGCGCCTGACGCGCCCGATCCCGCTCCCGCTCCTATTCCTATTCCTGTTCCTGCTCCTGCGAACCCTGCACCTGCCCCCGCGCCTGCACCAATGCCCGCGCCACCCATCCGCCGAACTACGCGCGTTCCAAAGCCCAGCCGCGCCATCCTCGAAAGCGAAATGTCCGAACGCCGCGAAGAGCAGGCATGGATCGCTGGCGAGGAGTGGGCAGCGGACGGTGCTCGCCCGACCGTAAATGCTGTTGACGTCGACTTCAATGGTTTCGACGAATACCTCCTAGACAATCCCTGGGCATTTGCGAACGTTATCAAGGGCAGGATCCCGCGCTCGTACAAGGAGGCGATGCGCGACCCAGATGCCTGGATGCCGCCCATGTCTAAGGAAATGCAGCAGTTAATTGACAAGAACGTTTACTTGCTCGAACGCTTACCTACCGGCGCGCACGCCATCGACGGCATGTGGGTGTACACCTTGAAGATGGACGGCGCGGGAGACGAGGTCGAAAAGAAGGCGCGATATGTCGCGCGCGGCGACGAGGAGGTGGAAGGCCGTGACTACGGGAGCAAATGGGCGATGGTGGCCCGGATGGAATCAGTGCGAATGGTGTTCGCGGTCGCTGCAGTGAAGGCGCTGACTGTGCGGGTGTGGGACTTCTCCGGCGCGTATCTGAACGGCGTCATGGATAGACCCGTATACATGAAGCAGCCGCGGGGCTTTGAAAAGCCGGGGGAGGAGAGCAAGGTTTGGCGTCTTCTGCGCCCGCTTTACGGCCTCGTCCAAGCCGGGCACATCTGGTACAAACTGCTTGCAAGCGGGTACAGCGAGCTCGGTTTCAAAGAAAGCCGAGCAGATCCGTGTGTCAGAACGCGCATGAACGGAGCTGACTATACCATTACCTCCACCCACACAGACGACGTACTGGGCGCATCCTCGTCGGATGAGGAGAGCCGGCGCGTCGTGCGTGAGTTCGCAGCAAAGTGGAAGCTCAAAGAAGTGGATGTCGCGTTGTTGCTCGGCATCACTGTCGAGAAGTTGGGCGACGGATCAATCTCGTTAAGCCAGACCGCCTATTTTCGGAAGGTTCTAACCCATTTTGGATTCGCCGATTTGCCTCCGCTTTCGACACCGCTTCCTCCCGGCTACCAAATCCGCGCGCACATCACTCCTCTCTCCGACGACGACGCAACCTTCATGGCCGACAAGCCCTTCCGTGCTATCTTGGGCACACTAATATGGGGGAGCAGCGGGACACGCCCCGATCTTGCCTACGCCTGCTGCGCGCTCGGTCACGTACAAGCAAATCCCACTCCGGAGCACTGGGACCTACTCGTCGGAGTTCTTCGCTACGTGAAGGGCACGCTCGATTATGGTATCCGCTACTCACCGCCCTCGGACACCACTCCATCTGACGGTGACGGCCTGAAGCCCCTCGGGTTCGTAGACTCCGACTGGGCCGGATGTGTGGACACGCGACGTTCCACATCTGGCTACGTGTTCTTCATGGGAGGCGCGCCCGTTTGCTGGTCTGCGAAGCGACAGGCAGTCGTCGCCCTGTCGTCCACCGAAGCTGAGTATATTTCATTAGCGCGCGGAGGACAGCAGTCAATTTGGATGAAGAACTGGCTCAACGAGGCCTTCTTACCTCAAGAGCTACCGTTTGCGCTGCGTGGCGACAACCTCGGCTCGATCAGCCTCACGGAGACGACAAAGGGGCATGGGCTATCCAAACACATCGACATCCGCTGGCATTACATCCGCGAACGCGTGCAGGACGGCGTGATCGCGGTATCGTCAGTTCCTGGGAAGGATAACGTCGCAGACATCATGACGAAAGCCTTGCCCAGGATAACGCACGACAAGTGTGTTTCGCAAATGGGGCTCAACTGGAAAAGAAATGCCGCTTTACGCCAGGGGGAGTGTTGACGAGCGCGTTGCCGCTTGTGGACATTGGCGTCGCGGTACATTCCCTTTTCAGTCTCATTCAACTCCTATCATTTACGATCGACCCGCGCCGTATGTAACGCGCGGGTCCGTGACGACGTCCCTCAGTCTTTTACCACTCTGGTCAGACTGAGGGTACGTTTCTCATTCTTACTATACTTTCACATACTCACTGCTACCTGTAGTCTAACACAAGTGTATTCTTAACAGGTAGAATATAGAGTCTTTTACCACTCTGGTCAGACTGAGGTCTAACACAAGTGTATTCTTAACAGTGTATTCTTAACACACAATATCGCCGAAAATATAATACCTGGCCCAGCAGGCCAACAGCCTGTGACTGGAGATATCAAGATTTCATTCAACTCAAATTCAACTTGCAAGACGCGTTCATCATTCCGAAAAACGTATGAAATTGAATCAATTAGGGGCATCGGCTAATCCCAGCTATCCCGCTTGGTATCTTGTATAATTATAAGTCATCAGCTCGAAATCTCCCTGGACCGCAATAGCACATGCCACACGTCAAGAGTCCCGCCCCCCCCCCCTACCCCCCTGCATATCAAATTATCCGAGGCACACCTATGCGAAGACAGATCTTTGTTCACCAGTTCATGTAAGTTCATGAGACTGATTAATACATCGGGATTTGATCGGGAGAGGCCACTGACCCTCAAAAATCAATCACCGGCGGACTTGGCCCTGGAGTGTACCCCGAGTACGAAGGCTCTCCGAAAAGCTCGCTTTGGTGGTTGGAAAACATTACCAACACTAGAGTTCTCCGGTTACATTAAGTATCTCCGCTGCCAGTTCGGCTGGGCCCTGGTCGTTTGGTGGTAAGTGAACCTCAGATTCTATTAGAGATATATGGGACTGATTTAGCCAGGAACCTACAGCTTTTTAGCTATAACTGGCAACTTATTGCGGGCGCTAGAGTATCTCCTAGATGATAATCCCAGAGTTGAACAAAGGCACGTGACGTGTTCGGCAGAGATGAATCCTGTAACTTTCCTGAATCATAGCTTCAGTACTATGGCATCTGATAAAACGAAGCGCGCGTATGACTCGTCCGGGAAGTATGCTAAATTGCAGTTGGCATCACAGTCCACTTCACTCGATTTGTACTTCTAGTTAGTGGACACTGGACTTGGGGAATCAAGCTAGCAAGACTGGCTCATGCAACTCAAACCAGAAATCAACCATAGATTGCTAAGATTCTCGTCCACGGAGTATGTCAGGTACTTACTTTCAAAAATTATCCGCTCTCTGATTCTTGTATGAACCGGAAGGTAATTTTCGATTCGTAATACTCAAGGCACAACTCGAACGTAATCGACTGCTGGGAGCTATGACTCGTATGAGTCTGGAACAATTTAGAATTCTGTCAACACATCGCACTAGCCGCTACTTGCCATCCAAAGATACGGCGGCGCCAAGTTGTCGTTCCCTGACCGATGAGGGCTTTTAGAGGGGTGTCGCGCGCGGCCTCGAAGGTAAAGAAGAGTGCTCAAGTCCTTCAAAAGCCTTCTTGACCATTCTGGCAACAAAAGAAGTGAAGCCATGAGGAGGAGGCTCCGAGGAGGAGGAGGAGGATTGCCTCAGATTGAGTCCGCATTGAGGTCCAGACTGAGACAGGAGCACAGACAGCCTCGGGAGAAGGACGCGGCATTTGCGCGGTCCAGTCAGATACATACCAGACCCGCCCGCCACTGCGTCATATGAGGCATTTTCTGGAGCCGGTCGGAGCATGTGCATGAGGGGTTTGATGGAGCGCCGCTCCGCCCGTGATTGGCTCCGATAATCCGATTGCTCCCGATGGATTTAAGCGCACCGCCACGGCTCACCCTATATATTGAGTGCCCCAAACCGAGTATTCCAATATCGCACGTTAACCCAACCCCCACTACCTCTCCCACACCACCCTTTCCGCTCAACTCACAATGTTCACCGTACGTCGTGGCACCCCTTTCCCCACCCTCCTCGTCTTGTACTCACCAGTCGTCGCAGACCACCCAGACCCCTGTGTCCCAGGCCAACTGCGGCAGCAACTGCACCTGCGGCGCCGAGTATGTGTCGAGTGTCCTCTCATTTGACGTCGACTTACCGTAACCCAGCTGCGCATGCAAGCCGGGCGAGTGCAAGTGTGCTTGAACTTCCCAACCCCACCCATGTCAATGTCGCCGCACCGTCGAAGAATAACTCTGTATTTAGATGTCTGTCTGTATTCGTGATATTGCGCTCTTGTCCGAGGCCCCCGTATCGAGCGCCGCCGTGCTGTAAAGTGCGACCTATTTCAGCAGCCCTTGTCGCGGATCCATAACTAGTTCCTTTGGTGACTTGCGTGGCGCAGAGAACATCTTCGTTATTCGAAGCCCCGGATCATGGAAGCAACCTAGCAGCGTCGGGTGGTTTTATATGTGACAGGAAGCAGAAAGACTCAGAGCAAAGACGCAAAGAAAAGAGCTAATGCACCTGACACCCATTGAGATCCCCGGTGCACCCGCGCCGTCCGTGTGGCCTATATCAGTGAGGGTACATTATTCAATCATGAGTGCACAAGAACAAGGTCCATGCAACGCGAATCGGGTTGAACGTTGAGCATCAACTGTAGTTCAAACCCGCCGAGTTTGGGCAAGAAGCGAATACAGTAAGTAGGTGAGACCAAACCTGGACTTACCAATAAGCTGCAGCACCACAAGATCGATGCTAAATGGCCCAGAGTCGCAGGACCATTCATTCATCTGCCAAATGAATTCGAAAGAGACAACGAAAAAAAGGTTGATGTACACACCACCGAAGCAGATGGATGTTGTGTGTCATACGCAGCCGTCCAGCAGAGATAAAGGAGAGTCTGATAAGGTCGATGATCATCGGACATTGAATGGGAAATGTTAGAAAACAAGCATCTGCCTGCAATGGCCCCCGCGCGGAGGCGCCATGGCGGTTCATAAGTATGCAAGAGGGAGCTCGGACCGGCGGACCGGCAACTCGGAATCCGAAATGCCGATAGCTGCCGAGATCTGTCGGCGAGAGTGCTAGTGAGAGCAGCTTGAGGCCTTGAGGAGCGGCGAACTCCGGGAGCGCGGCGGCCAGAGAAAGAGGGAGAGAAACCGCTGAGCTTCCTTGCTGAAGATGCCTGCTCAGGGCTGCGATCGCATGCGTCGTATGAGCCATGTTCTGGAGAGCGCTCGGAAGCGGCCAGATTGAACCATTACTACATATGCATAATGATAAGGGCTAAGGGAACTGAAACGGCCCCGCTAGTTACAGAAGATGAACTCAGCCTTGGAACAGCCCATACGCTGCATTCTAGTCAGTCTAGGAAGCCCCATGTTGCTCTGCGGAAATTCACCTTGGACTACACAACTCTCCGGGAGTCTCATCGGCCGACGGTTGAATTTGAGTTGATTAAAATTAGGTGCCGGATGGAGGAGATGAAATAGACGAGATACGCTTCATGTGTATGCGGTTCTCGTACTGCAACTTGCGAACATAAGTGCGTCACACGATGAGTTGCGCAGAGCTCACATCGCTGTCCGCAGGGGTGGAATCTGTCGCTCGCTGCGGTGAAGACGAGTGCGAAATACTATGTTCTCCCTGTGGACGGAAAGCCACGGAGGTCACGCGGCTGATGCCCCCTGGCGTAATCATCGTGTCAGCACCAAGTGCCCTGCTGAAGGGCGGGGCAACCAAGAAGCTCCCCAGTAGCGAAAGGGCGTATACCCGCCCCTGGCAGATGAAAAAAATCTGGAAGACTGGTTGTCGATGAGGATGAGTATCAGATAGAACGACTGTGCTGCGCCCACCGGGACTTCTATTCAAGAGTAATATCATCACAATCAGGGTATTCGAGCCGACCATTGCGCCAGAGCTGATGACCAGTATCATGATGCGCTGAAGGAAACTGGGCACTGTGTTAGTGGTACCCGCGGTGCAGCAGTTGAGCTCACCTCCGTGTCGATGTCCGGTTGGAGTACCCCAGAAACTGCCATAACTTCAGACACAGACATAATGCTATCAAAACGTCGGTGACGGCGCAGATGATAGCCCCGATCCTGGCAGGGAGAAATACTGATAAGTGAGATCAGATGACACAGAAGGGAGGATATGTACGTTGTAGTCCTGAGTGTCGCGGGAACAGGATTTCCTCTGAGCTTCAAGCTCGCGGACGTCCAAGAAAACCCCGTCTAGATAGGCCCGGTTTGTGAATCAGGGCGCAAGGACAACAATACGAGATAGACCACAACCCACATGAGTAAGCACCAACAGCGCTAGAATGCCAGTGACAAAGTGATTTCTCGTTCTCATAGGCTCGCCGTTAATGCTGAACAAAAGACGCAAACAAAGTGCTCACAGATGGAAATATAGATTGCACATAAAGCACTGCTCAACCAACGCTGTAGCGTACGTCGTGAATATCATTACAGCGCGATATCTTTCCTCCTTGGTCGCGAGATTGATAAATCTGATATATGTTCCCGCGCACGCAGCCGCGGTGCCGATGGTGTCGAAGAGGGCCATGGCGCCGACGGCAGCTTTGTGGTTGAACGGGCGAGGAGCGTCCCGAAGATACTTCTGGCAGAGTACAAATTCGATCGTGTACAGACCGACGTTGAGCCACGAAGACACTAGATGCAGGCTATACTGGTCGTCAGACGCTGGCGGGAACGCGGGGACGGCCGTGGGACCGTATATACCTGTCAGCCAGGCTCGAGGGAGCGACCAGTCCCATAGCTCCCAGCGCAGTTGAGGGTCGACAGAAGGTAGTAGAGCACAGTAATGATACGAGTATGACTGTGCATGCCGGGAATCTTCAGAAGAATCCCCACATAGCCCCACATCTTCGAGTTTCCCAGTCGAGCTGATCCTTTTAGATCCGCCTTCGCTGATTAGCTCGCCTACGTATAACCTTCTCACGTAGGACATCTGTTTTGATTTTTGCTGTACCAACTTAGCCAGTTTCTTGAACGAATTTGGCCCAAAAATCGAGTGGAACGTACCTGAGACCTGCGAGAGAGAACAGGTCTGATACAACTGGATGGCGGCGATGGTTGAGCCAGAAAATCGGGTTTCGGTTGGGTTGCAATTGAGCGCGGAATGATGATGCATCAGGCATCAGTCATTGGCGATATCACCTATAGTAGGAACAAGCCACCTTTATCACATGTCATTCACATGGGCTTGGCCGGCGCGGAAATTATGACCGAACCCCGACTAGAGCGAAGCTGCTTTGAAGCTGCTGCGCGCGCGCTAGAAAATGGGTGACTGATCAGAGAGCAGTGAAAGTGATCGAAACTTACTTACAGTCTATCTACGAGCGTGGTCACACCCCAGGGCGTTTGAGCTCGAGCAGTCGAGATTTGGCCTGCATAAGTCTGAAAGCAAAGATACTAGTAGTGGGCTTGAGTTGAGTATTAACTCGCACTCAGGCCGAGTTCGGGCAAGAAGCAAATATATGAAATCGAACCAGTACTCACCAATAAGCTGCAGCATTTCAAGATCGATGCTAGAAGGCCTCCAGCGTCACAGGGCCATTGATCCATCTGCCCAATGGATTCGAAAATGAATTCGAACTTAAGAGCGAACGAAAAAAGGTTGACTCTGATGGCACGCACCACCCGAAGCAAATGAGTATCATATGTATGGACCCATCCATGCTCCCCGGTCCAGCAGAGATAAAGGAGAGTCTTGAGAGGTACATGATCATTGAACATTGTGTGTGAGTTGTAAAAGTCTAAAAGAGCAAGGACTTACCTGCAATGGCCCCCGCGCAGTGGCGCCATGGTGGTTAATGTGCAAGAGTGGAAGTTCGGACCGGCGGACCGGCGAGTCCGACGACCTGCCGATAATGCCGAGGTCCGTTGGCGAGGCTGCGATCACGCGTCGAACGGGCGCGTCCGACGCGCCGTCGAGCGGTCTCTTACCATGCGTCATACATTTGAGCCATTTTCTGGAGAGCGGATCGGTTGAGGGACCCCCGGCGGCGGCTATTCTTTGGCTATTCTCGATGGGTTTAGGCACTATATATAGCGCCGCACAGCGAGACAATCTGAATTAGTAACCCCACTCTCCTCCCCTCCCACAACCGTCCCACTCCAATCTCATTCAACCGAAAATGTTCACCGTACGTCACACTTCTTTCCCATCCTCCTCCTCGTACTCACCCAATACTCACCGTTCGCCGCAGGCCACCCAGACCCCTGTGTCCCAGGCCAACTGTGACAGCAACTGCACCTGCCCGGGCGCTACGGATGTTTTCCGTGCCCCATCATTTGTGTTGACTGACTTTTCCCCAGCTGTGCATGCAAGCCGGGCGAGTGCAAGTGCGCTTGAACCGCGAAACACATACCTATGTGGATGTCGTCGCACCGTCGAAGAACGAACTGTATTTAGTGGCCCGTCTGTAGTGATGTAAATGTGCTATTGTGCTGTCATTCGATGCATTAATATCGAGTGCCGCCTCGCTGTCAAGTGCGGCAATATACGCCGTCGTGTGCCGCATTGATAAGTAACCTATCGGCGGTAGGTAGTACTGACACTGGCTAGGAAAGCTTCGCCGAATATTGCACACTGCAGAAAGTGTAGTAGTAGCGGCTATGCTGTAGTTTCGACTTTACGGCTTGCTGCTTCGCCTTTCGCGAGTTTTGCCTCCGCTCAGTTTTAGCAGTTCGCCCATTCAACACTTTCTGGGCTGGGCTGGTGCAAAAAACAGTCCGCTCCCATTCTACAGTCAGAAACAGTTTGCTCTCATTTTTTACAGTCAGCTACATAGAGCGCTTCGTTGGATTTTGTCGCCCGGCGATCACCGTATAGCCGCTTTTCGTTAGCATCCCAAAAAAAGGCAATGCAGATTCTGTTGCCCGTTTTGTCGAGTTCATGGTCGGAAAGTACCCAAAAATGATTCTGTAATCACTGTATAGTCTCTAAATGCTTCCCGAGGAGCCGGAGAGCCTCATAAGCGGTAGAAATTGGGAACGGTGCCGAAGATCGCAAGTTGAGTCTCACGTCTAGCGTCTCGGACGTTGGCTATGGTGAAACTGTCACTTTTTAACAGCGAGGCAAGAAGCTGAACCTTCGCATAGCTGCTAAGCTATTATAGACTTGTTCCATATTGGCCATGCTTGCCATGTCTATATATAATTTAAATGTACGTTACAAAGTGGACCTACCATAGCCGGCGTCAAAACACCCAACACCGCTACGTTACTTCCATAATCCAGGGCTCTGGAGGACAAAGTTCCCGGGTTGGGCCGCGCAGCTCACCCACCCGCAGAGGAACTAGTCAAAGATCCACGAAGACAGTGGATGCTTATGTAACATAAATCACACTTTACAGCGGGGCGTCACTCGATAGGAGCAGGATTATAGCACAAGAGAGCACAAGATTACATTTGAATCAATACAGGTAGACATCTAGCAAGTAGTTATTCTTTGACGGTGCGATGACATCCATCAAAGTGGACATTTGTTTTGTCAAGTGCACTTGCACTCGCCCGGCTTGCATGCACAGCTAGGCTAAGGTCAGTCAAGGGCAGATGAGGGGGCACCGGACACATACGTAGCGCTGCAGGTGCAGTTGCTGCCGCAGTTGGCCTGGGACACGGGGGTCTGGGTGGTCTGCAGCGAATGGTGAGTACGAGGAGGGTGAGAGAAGAGGTGCGACGTACGGTGAGCATTGTGGATTGAGGTAGAGAGGAAGAGTTTGTTGAAGGGGATGTGGTTGTGGGAGTTGGGTTGTTGGAAGACTCGGTTTGGGGCACTCTATATATAGTGCCTAACCCCATTGGGCCCTGTCCTCCATCAAATCCCTCATCCGATCGGACCCGCTCTGCCCGCTCTCCAGGAAATGGCTCATACAGTGCACTATGATACAGGTAACAGTTGACAGTATGACATGTGAGCAGCGGCTGCGCCCTCTAGCCTCCGTGACTCGAGCCTCGTGAGTCGCGCAGCTGCAGGACTGGACAGCGCCGTTCACGGTTCACCGGCACCGGTTCACCGTGCGTCGCTCTGCGCCGCTACTACTCAACCATGCCCCGCTCGACGCCGACCTCTGCATCGTCGCCCGAACGCGCCGCAGCGGCGACGGTCGATCCATCGCCTCCGGCACCCGGAGACTACTCAGACGGCACCGCCCGACGCACCGCTTGAGTCAGCTTCGTCGCGCGAGGAAGCGGCGCAATCCACCACCGAGCGCGCGCTCTCCCCGCGTTCTGCCCGCGCGTCGAGGGCAGTTGCTGCAGCCTGTCCGTCGGTAGTTGCCCCCTCCACTTGCTGCGCCAACAGCTTGTCTCAAATCCCGGCTCTGGCAAACGAAGACAAGACGGCATCCGCCCGACGCCGCTCGAGCTCGCGCCCCGCCCCCGCCGCAAACACGTCCACCCATCCGCCTCGAGTCGCGCGAAGCATCCGGCGAAATCAGTTGCCGAGCAGCGCGCCGCCCCGCGTTCGACCCACGCGCCGGGCATCAACCACCACGGCGCCGCCATTGAAGGTATGACCTTGCTCTTTTACATCTTTAATTCCATTCAATGTTTAATGATTAGTCGCCTCATAGGACTCTGCTTGACCGTCGAGTATGGGTGCAGACACATGTGTTTCGGTGCGGTGTGTGCATTAATACTCTTTGTTGACTTCTTCGAATTAGTCTGGCAGGTGACTCGGAATGAATGGTCCTGCGACTCTGAAGGAAGTCTAACATCGATCTTGCGATGCTGCAGCTCATTGGTAAGTACTCGTTCGGATTCATATAGTAGTAACTCCATACCCGAACTCAGGTTGATACTGAACGTCAAAATAAACCCAACCACTATCTTCGCTTTCAGGAGTCTTTTTACGGTAATCACGATTACTGACTTCATTCTACTGACACAGGTCCACGGTTCAACGGCTCATGTGCACGACTGGGCGGCGCAAATCTGTCTTTTTCTATGTAGAACCCATTCTAATCTCTTCATCGATGTCGATCCACAATGGCATCTTACTGCCTCGTTGCGCTGTTCTGGTTTCATATATCCACTTTCATTTTTTCGAGTTGATACTCGACCCAATTCGCTTTGCATGATCCTTGTTCGTGTATTGACGATCACATGCTGATGATACAGGCCACTCAGACGGCGCGGATGCATGCTGGGTTTCAACGCTTTTTTCCTTGACACTTTCTGATTCCTTTCACAGATGAATCCAGCTATACATGTGGCGGCCTTCGATCGCTTTTATGACTTGGTACGTACTGACTTTTATTTTCATCCGGGCGCCCATAATGTCTCTTGACGATTACTGATACTAGCGCAGGCCACATTCCGCCGACCGCTCAATGGATGGTGCGGAAGCATACCGCATAGTCTGTCTCCGAGTCATCTGAATCTTCCTAGTCCTAATTCCATCCAAAGACGAACGAGTCGAGAATTCGGAAGGCGCCTTGTGCCCATTTCATCTTACTTCTTCACCTCTTGCTCAGGCGCTGTCACAGTTGGCTTGAGTCTGAGTATACTCGAATCATTATGGAGTCGGGTGCGTCCAAGCGATTCGGCTTCTCCATCCCAACGCCTGTTGATAATTACTGACTCCTTGACTTATGCAGGTCAAATCTCGACTGCTCGAGCTCAACGCCTTGGGAGGAAACTGCGCTCGCAGATAGACTATAGGTTCATATCACATTCACTCGCCCACTTCCGCTCGAGCCCGCGCACAGCAGCTGGGCCCTAGGCAGGGCTCGCTCGACTCAAGTCTAATCCCTTTCGCAGCCATACTTGTTCTCAATCGAGCCCCGTTCAATGCGCTCGCCGACGTCTCCATGCCAGACCGACGACTGGTCTATCCGATATCGACTCCAGATCTAGGGAAGCGTGGTTAGATCGACAACTCAAGCCATATTGCACACAGTACGGCAGTAACGGCACCATGGTCGTTTGCTACGCAAGTTGAACCCCATTCAACCTAAAATCCGGACTATCTCGTCAGGCCTTCAGGTCTTGGCCTATGCAGTTTTATTCCCAATGCCGCAGCACACGGCGTAGACCAGTCGCTTATAATGCATTGTGAATCCAGGTGAAGGCTTAGCGCTTATTATCTGTCTCCGCGCCTCTCCGCGCCAACAAGCCGACGCTTCGGACGAGGCCCGCGAGGCACCCGAATGACATGTGATGAAGGCGGCTTGTTCCGAACCTACGGCACACCGATACCATTCCACCCAACCAAAACTCAACTTTCATGCTCAACCATCGCCGCCATCCGACTTGCTTAGACCTGTTTACTCTGGTAGGTCTCAAGGTACGTTACACTCGATTCATGAGCCAAATTTAATTCGTTCATGAAACTGGCCAAGTACAATTGGTATCAAATCGGTATAGCAACAATCGAGAACGTTGGCCGCGGCGGGTAGGCGAGCTAAGCGCTAGTTCCCGAACGCGGAACCAAAAGGATCAGCTGATATCCGACTGGGAAGCTTGAAAATGTGGGAATTTTTGGGGGATTTCCGGCAGTGGGCAGTCATACGCCAGTGTACTCCACTGGCAGTGTACTCATATCTTGACTGTGCTCCACTCCCTCCTGTCGACCCTCAACCCTGGGAGCTATGGGGCCGGTGGCTCCATCGGGCCTGTCTGATAGGTAGACACTGTCCCTAGTAAATCCCCGCCAGCGTCTGATGGACTAGTATAGCCTGCATCTAGTGTCATCGTGGCTCAACGTCGGTCTGTACACGATCGAAGTTTTACTCTGCCAGAAGTATCTTCGAGACGCTTCTCGCCCGTTCAACTACAAAGTTGCTGTCGGCGCCATGGCCTTCTTCGACACCATCGGCACCGCGGCTGCGTGCGCGGGAACATATATTAGATTTATTCATTTCGCGACCAAGGCTCCGGAGGAGACACATATCATCTTCAAGCAGCGCGCCGTAGTGATTTTCATGACATATGCTACAGCATTGATTGAGCAGTGCTTTCTGTGCAACTTATATTTCCATCTGTGAGCACTTTTTCTGCGTCTTTCGTTCAGTATTAACGGCTAGCCTATGAGAACGAGAAATTACTTTGTCACTGGCATTCTAGCGCTATGTGTGCTTGCTCATGTGGGCTCAACCGTGGTCTATCTCGTATCGTTGAACTAATGCCCTGATTCACAAAATTTGCGTATCTAGACGGGGTTGTCTTGGACGTCTGCGAGCTTGCTCTTGGGGACCCCTGCTCCCGCGTCAATCACGACTACATTGTATATATTCTCCCTTCTGCGTCATTTGAGCTCAATCATTTCTCCCTGGCAGGGCCGGGGTCATCATCTGCGCCGTCACGGACGTTTTGATAGCATTATGTCTGTGTCTGAAGTTATGGCAGTTTCTGGGGCACACAAACCGCACATCTACACGGAGGTGAGCCCAAGTGCTGCACCGCGGGTACCACTAACACATTGCAGTTTCCTTCAGCGCATCATGATACTGATCATCAGCTCTGGCGCAATAGTCGGCTCTAATACCCTGATTGTGATGATATTACTGTTGAATTCAAGTCCCGGTACGCTGCTTCATCAGCGCAGTCATCCTATTCTTGATACTCATCCAGCCCCGACTACCAGTCTTCCGAATTTTTTTCATTTGCCAGGGGCGGGTATACGCCCTTTCGCTGCTGGGGAACTTTTTAGTCGGCACGCTCTTCAGCAAGACACTGGGCTCGGCTGTCGACACGACAGTTACGCCGGGGGGCATCAGCCGCGTGACCTCCGTGGCTTTCCGTTCACAGGGCGCAGAACATAGTCTTTCGCACCCGTCTTCACCGCAGCGAGCGCCAGATCCCACCCCTGCGAATAGCGATGTGAGCTCCGCGCAGCTCATCGTGTGACGCACACTTACATTTGCAGTACGAGGACCGCATACACATGAAGCGTATCTTGTCTAGTTCATCACCTTCATCCGGCACCTAGTATTCATCATTGGGAGGATGGGGTGCCAGCATACCGGAGGCTATCTACTCACCGACCTTCTGACTGTGTGGACCTTGTGGGCACCCAAATTCAACCGTCGGGTGATGAAACTTTCGGAGAATTGGTCTAGGTGAATATGCGTAGAGAAATATGGGGCTTTAAAGACTGATTAGAGTGCTGCTCCAAGGCTGAGTTCCTCTTCTACTAGTATAACCTAAGTCGTAATGGTTCAATCTGACCGCAAGAAGTTCCGACACTTCATAATCTTTTGTTAGAATGGTTTCGGTAGATCAAGCTTCAAGTCATAATATAACCGACAGCTCAGAAAGCCTAGAGATTTGCTCCGGTGTCTTCACGATTATCAGGAAGTTGGACAATTGGGCCATCGCACATGACCGCGACAAAGAAGCCAGCACAGCGGCACAGCCACCAGGGCAGCAACAGAACGCGTGTCCCGAACGACGACGATGGCCGACAGCCCGCCGCCGCCGAAGCCCAAGCCCGGATCGCTGCGCGACCGCATTGCAGCCTTCGAGAAGCCTGCGGGCAAAGCCGCTCCCGCTCCCCCGCCGTTGCGTCCCAAGCCCGCTGGCGCTGTCTCATGGAAGCCCAAGCCACCCAGCCCCCCCGCCGAGAGCGGTAGTTTCAGCAGCGCAGGCCAGGGGGAGGGCGGTGCGAACTCCCCAACTGGTGGTGGCGGAATGAGTGCGAGCGATGCGAAGGAGAGCATCGGTCGCGGGGGAAGCCTCAAGGAGCGCATGGCTGCGTTGCAGGGTCGCGGAGCTTTTGGGGCACCCAGTCCGGCGCCCACGCCGTCGGTTGGCACGGGGAAGAAGTGGGTGCCTCCGCCGAAGCCCGTTGAAATCGAGGAAGAGGACACTGTTACTGCTGCACCGGACAGGGGAAATGTCGAGGGCGAGTCAGCCGCTGGCGATACACCCAAGCCTTTTGAGGTGGACGCGAAGGACAAGGATAAAAACGAGGAGGCAGGCGAAGAAGAGGCAAAGGCGGATCCTGAGGAAGAGGAGCGCCAGCGCCGCGCGGCGATTGCAGCACGGATGGCGCGCCTCGGTGGCGCGCGCGTCGGGATGGCACCCCCCGTCTTTGGCGTGAAGCCCCCGATCAAGAAGCGGACCAGCGAGGATGCCGCGTCCGTCAAGAGCCAAGGCTCCGAGGGCACCCCAGGTCGGTTTGTATCTTATGCCGTGCGTCAAATGTTCACGAAAATTCTCTAGCGTCCCCGCCGACATCGCCCCCCATCCCGGCGGCTAGCCTCGGCACAAGCACAGGTCCGTGCTTGTACCCATTATTCCCTTCCACGAGCGCTCTTCGCGTTTCGCTTTGGGCTGGATTCGAGTTTGACCAATGTTCTACAGCGTCCCCGGCAACATCGCCATCCATCCCTAGCGCTTCCCTGAACACCATTCCAGGTTCGTTTCGTGACTTCTCCAAATTCCCGCATGCTGACACCCATTCTTTACAGTGGCCGACCCTGAAAGCGAGAAGCCCGACCTAGGTAGGCGCCAAAGTTCTTACTGCCTCTTTTTCTCCCCTGGCTTTATCCTTCCCTCGTTTGGCTTTTATTCTTCGGTTCCCCCATCGGTTCACAGTTATGTATCATCATTTTTGCGTAATCCCACTTCTTTTTTTTCCTTTCTCATTTTTTGTACCGCGACTCACGCTGACATGTACAGCAGCCGCTTCCGCTACAGAACTACGTTCTCCCCCCGCCGAGAATACCGCTACCCCAGTCATCGACCGCGACGCAGACTCGCACGCCCCGAATCCAGGTGACGCCCTCTCCCCGACCACGACTCCATCTGCTCCTGCGCCCACTACGGGCGCCCTCTCCCCGCCCTCTGCCGCCGACGCCGAGGCGCATGCACCAAAGCCCACGATGGCCATGCCAGTCCCCGCTGCCCCGCGTCGTGCGGCGCCCCCAAGGAAGAAACGCGGCGTGTCGCCGATGCCGCCTGTCCGTGCCACAGAAGAAGCCCAGGTCGAGCCTGCGGAGGGTGAAGCAGATCCCGCCGTCCACGATCAAGCCGAACCTGCTGCACAGGATAAAGGGGAGGTGCTCGCGCCTGCGCCTGAGGACGACGCGCAAGGACATGAAGATATACCCCCTCATGAGGAGAACGGAGCACAGACCGTCGCGGAGGTGCCCCTTTTCGCGAAAGATGACCCGGAGAAGCCTGCACAAGAAACCCCACTTTCTGCGAAAGACGAGCGCGAGGAGCAGTCCACGTCACTGCCAGAGCCGAAATCTTTCCAGGCAGAGCCCATCCCCGCCCACAAAGAGCCTATTCCGTCAGATGCGGAGGACGAGTTCGTTACGCCTGCTGAGGAGCCCGCATCGTTCATCGGGAGCACCAAGGAGGTGACGGAGGAAGAGACTGTTGCACCGGCGCCTGTTGTTGTGGCAGAGGTTGTTCTCGCATTCCACGAGCAGGACCCGGAGCCAAAGCCGGCGGTCGAAGCCGCGGAACCAACGCCTTTGGCCGCGCCGACTGGGGGATTCACGCAACAGCAGGAGCAGCAACACGGGCAAGGACAGGAGCGCGAACTTGCAGTTGCGCAAGAGCCAGAGCAGGAGCACGCGCAAGTCCGGGCGCTCGAGCCTGAGCCCGCGGCGGAAGTAGCAGAAGTCGACGAGGAGGCGCAGGAAGAGGCAGCGAGGCGGCAACGCGTGATGGAGCGCATGGCGCGTATGGGCGGTGTGAACCCACTTGGAGGACGCCCTTCACCGCCCGTGCGCAAGGCGACTACAGACGCAGAAGTGTCAGTGCCCGCGCGCAAACCCACAGGGGACGAGCAGGCGCACGATGAACAGGATCAACACCAACCGATGCATGAAGAGTCTCAAGGACCGGAGCAGCAGGAACCAGAGGAGGTGGACGAGGAGGCGGAGGAGGCGGCGAGGCGGCGCCGCGTGATGGAGCGTATGTCGAAGATGGGCGGGGTTAACCCGTTTGCGGCAGCGCCTGGGATGATGCGACGGGAGAGTGGGGACTCGGTTCCTCAGAAAGACAGCGGAAATGGTGAATATTGATCCCATTCGCATCTCTCGTTGCGTGCATTTCCTCTCCTCCCTCTGTTTTGCAGCCTTTGCTTTCCTTTGACCTTACCCGTTTGTGTATGAATGGAATGCTTCATTGATATCGTCGTTGTTTAGATGCCGGACTGCCGACGTCGAACGAGGTGCAGCCGGAAGGGGAAGCGGATGAGCAGGGGGGACGTGGACATGGAGAGCGCGAGTCAGCCCCGTCGCCTCCCGCACTGGGAGAGAGCGATGAGGAGACGGAGAGCAGGTATGAGTCAGAGGAGCCGTTGGAGTTGGGTCGCTCGATTCCGCCTCCCTTACAGACGCCTGAGGAGGAGGAGGGGGTTATGTTGCCCCCGCCCCCACCCCCGCGTGTTGCAGAACACCGTCGTTCAATTCCGCAACCGCCTAGACACGAGTCAGACGAGGGAGAGGAAGATTCGATCCCGCTGCCCACGCATCCTCGCTCGATTCCGCCTCCGCAGGCTGATGTCGAGGAGGAGGAGTTGCTGCCCCCGCCCCCGGCTTCGCGCACCGTGGATCATCACCGCCCAATCCCGCCTCCGCCCCCGCTGGCTGATGTGGAGGAGGATGAGGATGAGGACCTATCGCCCCCGCCGCCACCCCCGCGCACTATGGAGCAACGCCGCTCAATCCCGCCTCCGCCTCGCGCTGTGGCTATGCCCCAGCCTGCCCCGCCTGCGTTGGGGGAGAGCGAAGAGGAAATGGAGAGTGGATACGAACTGGAAGAGGAGGAGGAGGAGGAGGCGCCCCCGCCTCCGCCCCGCGCAGCCCACATGCGCCCCCCGCCGGCTTTCCGCCCGATCCCGCCACCTCCGCCCCCACAAAAAGTGGCCCAGGAAGAGGAAGATGAAGATAACGTCCACCAAGAGGAAGAGGTGGAAGCGCCGCCGCCACTTCCTCATGGGCGGCGCGCCGTCCCAGTCACACCGCCGTCTCCGCCCGTACTAGCTCCCGTGACCGCGTTAGAAGACGGTTACGTGAAGCTGGAGACCCCAGAGATAGGGGCGTTCGACCACGTTCCTTCTCCACCTCCCCGTGGCGATCGTCGATCGATTCCTCCTGTTCCCGCCACATCGCCCCATATAGCGACGGACAAGGATTTGACTTCAACGAAAAGGATAGCTGGAGGACACCGCCTGAGTACGATCCAGACTACTGGGGCGCCGCATCGCGGGGGTGTGCCGTCGACGCTACTGTCCCCGGCTTCGGCTGCGTTTGAGCTCAAGCGCCAGCAGGAGATCTTCGATGAGGACGAGGGTGGTGAGTTTCTTTCTCTTTGGGTAATGAAAAGATCCAAATATTACGCTGCGCAGACCCGATAGACCCAGCGTTCCACAGCCCCAGTCGGCGTACGTCGGCTGTCGACCTCCACGCGGTTGCGGCTGCTCAGACGGAGGCGGCAGGGGCGCTACAGCAGCAGGAGCCGGAGCAGGAACCGGCTGAGCCAGTGGAAGACCCCGAGACGGTCCGACGGCGCGGGATCGCAGAGCGTATGGCGAAGCTTGGGGGTATCAAGTTCGGGGCGGCGCCAGTGCCGCACCCCCGTCGGCCAGCCTCCGAGGACGAGCAGGTCGGCACGTCTGCAGTGGCAGTCCAGGACACAGATCAGCCTGTACAGGACGAGGAAGAGGAGGAGCGCGCGCGTAAAGAACGCATCGCCGCGAAGCTTGCTGGAATGGGTGGGATGCGCATAGGCATGATGCCATTTGGGGCGGGCAGGTTACCGCCGCAACAATCCAAAGCCCTCAGCTCGCCTCCGCCCCCGCCTCCTGCACGCGCCGTGCCACCCTCCCGAGCGCCGCCCCCACCCCAGTCGCCGGACATCGATTCGGAGCACGAGAGTCTTGCGACAAACTCCGAGGATGGAGTAAGGGTGGAGGCCGAGGAGAGCGAGATAGAGGAGATACGGCATGAGGACGCGGAGGAAGAAGTCCCCCCTCCAGTCCCAACGAGAAGTGGACACCGAACGTCCGTGTCGTCCCCTTCCGCATCAGGCCCGAGCGAGCAAAGCCGTCGGACCTCGCAGCCTCCTGTTACGGCCGGTCGCCCACCTGTCCCTTCGATGCCTCAGAGTCGCAGGGCCAGCGGCCAAACGGCAACGGTGCCGACCTCAAGAAAGTCGTCTGCGGACTCTACCCCGCCTGTCGCAAACAGCAGTCACCCACGCCGGGCCTCGATCTTGAATAGATCGCAAATGCAAGACTTCGTGATGGTAGACACGGACGAGTCGTCGCCGCCGCCGCCGCCTGCTCGCCCTGCGAGCCGTCCTCCTCCCCCCAGGGGTACTCCGCCTTCTGCCCCCCTCTCAGAATCGGTTGACAGCATGTCTTCGTCGCAGTGGGAACTCCCCTCCATTCCTACGTCATCCATTGACTTCGGGGGCGGTATCGACACATCATTTTCTACTTTTGATGGCGCATCTCCATCTACGGCGCTCCCCATCCGTCCGCAATCAAGCCAGCAGCCTCCCGCACGAAGCACAGAAATACACTACTCGGCTGATGAGCTCGTTGCGATCTGGGGGCGCGTCGGCGTCCAGCTCTGCGAAGCCGCGACACAACTCTACGAGAAGTCCAAAAAGTCATTGGTGGGCGACGGGACGTACAACGGATTCGTCATGGCCGCGCTTGATGAGGTTCCCAACGCAGCCCGCAACCCGCCACCTGCGTGGGGCTATCTCGTGTACTCGCAGTCTGCTGCGTCTGTACAGAAGCGGCTGAGTGACATCATGCCTGGCGATATCGTTGTTCTCTTCGACGCGAAGCTCAAGGGGCACAAGGGTCTCGCTACATACACCCAAGCCGTGGGCGCCGGCGAGCCGCTCGTGGGGATCGTCAGTGAATTTGAGCCGAAGAAGTCAAAGATCAGAGTATTTCAGGCGAATCAGCATGTAGGGCATCAGGTTCGTGAACCATTCCAATACACCTACACCGCACGCTGATAACAGTCGGTCCAGACTGTTGAAGCCGCCAGCTACCGTTTGGAAGACCTGAAGAGTGGGATAGTGAAGGTGAGTTGATGTTTCACTTCGTGCTTCACTTCTAACATTTTTTCCAGGTGTACCGTGTATTGGAGGCCTGAAAACCTGGCAACGTGTTGACGAATTCCTTGGGCCAACGCTCGGATTTCCGTCCGTAATACTAGTCTCTATGCGAACAATTTCTCGGCTGTGTCAAGTAACGATAAGGATATGTATAATAGTTTGGCTTGACTTGAAATGAAGAGCGGAGAAATTGAACCTTACTATCTTACCAGCTCCGGCTCCCCAAATCTGATCAAGCCACTGCAGCTCATGACCTTTGCTGCGTTGTATCTTTGCATGAGTCGTGATCGCCGCCATCGCGTTAAGAGAAGATGCGCAAGATGTCATTTTATGCGACGTTCAATGAGTAGGTCGAACGCGCCTGTGTAATCACTTGACTTCTGCTATCTACATGGACCTTACAAGTCAATACATACTGGACTGCTTCATTCTCTGGTTCCGCGAATAACGATTTACACGCCCGATGGTTTGCTGACAGTTTCAATGTTCCACGGAACTTCAACTCCGAGTCGGACTTGGCGATTCAAGACGACATCCAAGTCGAAGTTGTACGAAAAAAATTCCAAGATTTTTTTCATAGACTCTTAGATCAATTCATCATCTGGCACTGCAGGGCGCTTGATAAAGGGGGGAGGCACTCCGTAGTGGAAAGGATTGGTCGCTTCGATACATCCGAGGTTAGGCCTGAATTCTTGGGAAAGTATCGACGCACCGCTTGATGTCCCAGTGCCTGCTGCCAATGAGTCTGAAGATGTCCATATTATTGCTTTGGGTACTCGGGACTCTTCCACCGTCAAAGGTTCGGTGAAAACAAGTCCAGACGAGACCGGCGACGCTTCCTTCTTTCGACGGCGTTTGCGAGGCTTGCTTCGTCCATCTGTTGCTTCCGTTGCGGAAATGGGATAGAAATATCGTGAAGTTGGCAGCTGTCGCTTTGAAATGTCATTCGTTTCTCGTTTGGAACGAGATGTCCTGGGCTCGGATCTGACTCGCAGTTCATTAGAAAAGACTTTGACAAGGCGACTCTGACCGAACCTGTCGCGAGAAGATGCGTCAGGGGGCGAATTGGATTTGGCTGGGTCCTTTAAATGACCTGAAACCTCTGGAAAGCCTATTGAGGAGGATGCATCACTGTTTACTGTATAGTGAAGGTCGAACAGTGCGTCATGTCATTGATATGTACCGTTCGATGTTTTTAAAGGGCCCGGCCCGCGAAGGCATCCCCTCGCGAAAGCGGCGATGTTTTACTCTGTGCCATCTTTTTGAGTGCCAATCAGCCTAAAATCTGGGGGTTACCAACATGGAAATGGAATTGAGAACTTCCTCGGTCTCAGCGCCAGAGGCTTGTTCCAGCTCTTCGTTTTCGTTCGGATGCTGAGTCCTGATCAAGTCCCCATGAGCCATGCGCGGGACCTATATTTAGAAAGAAGGGTAAGTACTGACAGGGAAATGGTTTGATCGCTTTCGTCTGGTAATTGAGAAGCCGACGGCGCGCTTGTGGAAAAACTCATCCGTGCAGCATCGTAATCAGATACGAACTGCCTGTAGGACCAGTGGTCTGAGCCTCCATAGGGACGCGCCATGCCAGCGGCATCAGATGATAGACTACGCGCCAAGTCTGACGCCGAAATAGCATTGGGGTTGTTCAAGCTTCCTTCTAGCAACCCGATCTCAGGGAACGATATTTGCTGAGCTAGAAAACATTGGCTGTCAATCAAGCTAAAGGCCAGTGAAAGACTTACAGGAATCGGGTGCCGTTCCGGGAAGCTCAAAGGCTGGACGGTAATCATACTGCGGTAGGGTGAGTGATTTGTCGCAAGTGCCGGATAGGAACGTCGGAGTAGGATCATTCAACGCTCCAAGTCGATCGTTCGCGAAGTCGGAGTCGGGTGCATCCTGATATTCATGCCAAAAGGAATCGATGGGGAAAACGTTGTTGAACGGCCCGGAGTCGGTAGGCGAAAATAGGCTCAATGTTGGGGAGTTAGCGGAGTTAGACGCAGCCGTCTGCGGCGTGTCGCGGGATACGGGCGGAGCTGAGGACGGCAGGTCGTAGACCGATGAATATTGGGTACAAAGTCGGTGCTCTGAAGCCGCACCGTGCTCAGAGAACATTCCTACTAGTAGGGGTGGAACGGGAACCCGGGCTGGAGCGATAGCTGGCGGACTTCCGTTCCAGTGCGACAACTCGGAAAATCTACTGATGGGCAGAGAAGTTTGTAACGGCGTCAAGGTCGATGCGAGGTCATCGGCGTAAGCACCGTCACTGAGGTTTTCAGAGCTGTCCCCTTGATTGTAAGTGTAATCCGCGAGGCGATATTGGTGCTGGCGTAGGCTGGGTGAAGATGCTGGAATCTCGGAATTTGGGTCGCCCATGTCGAGCAAGTCGGGAGTTCCTACAGGAGTTACGAGTATTTAAGTGAGGCAGAACAACACCTTAAGGAAGGGACTGACCGCGCCGGCGTGAAGCAGGAGGGCCCACGTCGTCGCGCCATGCTGTGTCGCGGCATGAAGCAGAGCTACGGATACTCACGGCGCCAATATATAGTCTCCGTGCGACAATCCTCGGGCTTGCGCAGCCCATGAAAGATGAAAGGGAACGTGCAAGTCGAGCCTGACTGCTACGAAGCCATTGAGTGAGATCCAAATTCGCTATGCGGAATTCATAGACTGATACATAGTCGCTGGATGATCAACAAAAGGTAGGACCGTCTCCTTCCAAGCATACGGACTTCGTGTCTACCTTTATCAGCCACCTATAATTGCCAGATGGCCTGATGAAAACGGCGCGAATTAGGCGTTCGCACAGGACAGTTCTATTAAGCCGGGTGATTACGAGAATGATTAAATGCGTACCGACCATAGAATCTGACAATGCTGAAGGAGTATTTCAACCTGTTCTGAATGACTCGGGCGAGAATCACTTGTGTGATCATCATATCCGTTTAGCCGTCGATAGAAGATGCACGCACGAATGTTCTGGCAGTGACTTTGTGAGTCTAAAGGCGCTACTATAGAATGTTGCTGCAATGTCGAGATTAAGGGTTATGTAAAGATGCAGAGTCCGGACAAGGAATTCCCTAGCGAGGGTTCAGTACTTCAGTAACGAAGAGAGCTCAGTATTAGGGGAGCATCTGGAATCGAAATTTGGGGGTTGTTGAGAGTCTCGGGTTTCAGCAACAATCGGAGTGTATTGACAATGTTCATTGCAGCTTGGCGTTGCAGCAGGAGATCCGAGTCGGTGTTTCGTTCTCTACAAGGGTAAAGACCAGCGGAAAGACGACGGGGAGCCGAAAGACACGAGAAGCAAGTGACTGAAGGGATATATTTAGAAGGAAACAAGGACCGAGTGAGTCTGGAACGAGTGTGCGGTTTAGGCTTACCGTACTCGCAGCCTGGAACCCCTGCGGCCTCCTCGATTCGCAGGACTTGATGCCACGTGGTTATTCCGAGGGGGAAGAGGCACACTCCCTAGACCAACAAGCTCCAGATGTCGGGATACCTTATCTGGTGCTATGCAGGGTCAGAGAAGTCAAGTTCCGGTATGAAATGCCTCCGTTGAATGCCTGGGAACATGCGTCGCGCGATCGATAATTTCCTGGACAGAAACAGGGTTACAGGATCGAAGTGGAATTATTCCAGATTAACTGGGAAGCTGCCCCTAAGTCAAAACAGACTGTAAGCGGCAAGTTCAACGGCCGAGGTAGTATATGGATCTGAATAGACTCGCCGTTGACATAATTATCCAACTTCTGCCCAGATGCCCGAGAAGGCTGAAAAGGAAAGTGTTATAAAAAAGCTAGATAAACACGTTTCGATCGAGGAGATTGTGTTCTAACCGTCCACATAGGAAGATGGGCGGCCCCTCGTGAATTTGGAAGAGTGCATGGTACCAGCGAACAAAATGCGTGGCCCTTATGAGAACACTGCGCCGCAAAATTCATTCAACGAGGCTACGGTTCAAATTCTGAAACATAACATAGAAGGAAAGGCTTATCGGCAGATCAGAAACGTTAGGAGAGCTTACAGTTTTTGATTCAAGTCTTGAAGTGCGCGGTATAGTTTGAATCAGAGACCGGGACTAGAAAAGGCCAAGGGCTTACCTACAATTGCTCCGACTGGAACACGCCGACAGACAAGCCAATGTGCATCAGATCTGGCCAGCGGACTCGGACGAATCGCGGAAGTTCCACTCATCGATACGGAGATTCGCAGTCGAGCTTCGAACGCCGAAGCCGACACTCGTCAAAAACGCTCGGCACCCAAAGCTTAGCTGAAAGGTGTGGCATAAGAAATAAGGCAGGAAGCCGCGATTTTGCGAACGCAGCTGGAATTCCCGAATCCTGGGGTCTCCGACACGGCTCATTCTAGCACGCACTCTCGGAAAGGCACATGCTACATGAACCTGGACATAGAGTGCCGATTACGCCCTTGGAGCACAGTGCGGTCACCCATCCGCGGCCAGAGAGCACCTGTCCATATTTTGAGTTCATCATAGAGGGAAATCGTAATGGGGAAAAAGGGGTCGGTGAGATACTTCGCTCCACATGCACAAGTGAGCTCCCACATGCTCCATGCATCGCAACGAGGAGTACAAAACGGCGGGAAAGTCCTGACGACCTTTTGTGTCTGGACGCTGCCAGTGTTGTCATCAGGTTAGGATACAAATACTAGCGATGATTCCGAGGAGTCAGAATGATTCTTCCACTCGGAAAGGGATTAGACTTATCTCCGCTACAGCGAAAGAGCCACTGTCATGGCCTGGTGGGATCCAGACTGGACAACCTCGCCAAGTTGGTCTCGTCCGACATCGCACGGCCCGCTCAGGACGTTATTTTCGCAAATCCTTTGAAAATCCCCTCCCCCTGCGGAATTTCGGCACGGCACATCCATATGTTCGATCCAAAGGGCGGCAGTGCGTCTCTAGCCCTGTGTTGGACCCCGGTTCTGATATGCAGTTGCAGTTAGCCGTCGTTGGGACTGGATCTTGTAGTCGTCTGGCTCTCTACACAGCCTGTTGCCTCAACAGGCCACCACAAAGCCAGACTACTATGAGAATGAAATTCAGGCCCTACAAAGCTGCGCATCGTCAAAAACGAGCCGCTTCAGTGCATGGATAACTACTAGACCGTCGCTTGTCCCGTCTCGTGCCTTCCAAGAAGTTACTGTGCAGGGGCGGCTATAACTGGGCGCTCTTCCGTTTGCTCCAACCCGCCGCTTGCGCCTTGAATCTTGCTTAGGTACGTCGGAAGGTTTGGGCGGAAGGATTACAATGCCGAATTTGACGATCTGGCTCAAGGTGAGCGAGCATTGTCAGCAATCCGAACGTCGCGCTGAGGTACATCTAGAAGGGCCATGAGTGGATTACTATAAGCTTAGAAATGGTGGTGCACCTCATATCATGCCCCCCGAATGAAATAGACGAGCGCAGACCAGGCGTTGGTCGCAGCGTCGGTGTATGCGGAGTCCTGCACAGGGCGTGCGATACCGGCGGGGATGGTGGGCTCTGCGGTCTATAGGAGCAGGGGGTGGTCCATGAGGTCGACGACAGTGAGGCCTCGAGGGTGATATTCCAGGGGAGCAAAGGGCCGATGATCCCAGTGACCACTTTTCCAATGGTGGATCCGGCGCGGGGCGCGCGCGTCGAGGCGATGATAAAAGCAACGTGTTTAGCGGCCGGGGGGTGAAGTTGGTTGGCTGGGTAGTGTTGTGGGTGTCACAGTGTCACGGAATCTTGGATGTGGGTGAAATATGCGCCCGGGACCCTGCCTTTTGTACTGGCCAGCGCGGTCCTCGTTTTCACGTCATCTCGGTCTGAGGGATCGGCAAATTGCTCGGACAGCCCGAGCTGCGCATCGTCGAGGACTTTGCGAGGACTTGCTGTTCAATGCTTGCTGTCACAGTGGCACTCTGTGACGGCTCCCAGGGCTGAGTCATTGTGTATTAGTCAAAGTCGCCCGATCAGCTATCGGCGCCCGGTCCGGGCCCACCTCGTACATGCATCAACCACGACGGGGCATTTGCGCGCGGCTTACACACTAGGGGCCGCCTCTGGCGACTAAGACCTTGCTTGAGTGGCAAGGCAGAGACTGATCACGAGATTTGAAGCCTGCAGATAATACTTTACTAGATTGTGTTCAACTTGTATTGTACAGTAGTAGCGTTTTTTTTTGGTTTTCGTACTCGTTTTTCTGAAAGGTCAGCGGCGATGCCCGGACGATGTTTGCACACATTTGTCCCTGGCAGATCAAGGACATTTTGACGAAAGGTGTTCCCATAGTATTTGGACGTATTTGTTCCTGGCAGATCAAGGAGGTTTTGACGAAAGGTGTTCCCATAGTATTTGGATGTGTTTGTTACTGGCGGGTGGGGTCTATTTGGTAGGAGCGTGTCCGGTGACTTTAGATAGTGTACGAGTATTTGTGTTTGGCAGATTTCGGCGACTTAATTTAGACGGAGGGGGACCTTACTAAAAGCAAGGTAACAAGCCTTTGAACTTCTGGTATCTCCGTTACGTCAATTAGGGTTAGCCTCGCCGCACTCGGCAGTTGGAGGCAAGTTCAATTAAATTTTTGATACTCTCACTTGACACTGACTCGACGCTCGTCCTGTATACTTATTACTGAGAGCATCCATTCCGTCGATTTTGTACCTACTTGATCTCCAAAGCAGCAAACCACGGATGTCTAACAACCTCCTCCATCCCAATCCTCTCCTCCGGACGATACCTCAAAATCTTCTCCAATAAATCCCCCATCAATTCCACTGCCTCCTTCTCACACAACTCCACTCCCGAATTCTCGACAGTTTGTCTGAGTATGTCCGAGTCACTCCCGAAGCATGTGTCAAAGAGCGGAAACCATGCTCGGATCCCAAAGACATGCGCATCCCAGGGCCCACATGTCCGCCTGAGGACCTGCCCGTCCTTCGAAGCGTGCCTCTGGTGACTGTTAGTTCATGACTGTCCCGGGTTGGTAGTCGTTCGGTGTACTTCCGGCTGCATAGGATTGGCTAAAATCGATGACGAGGACACTTCCCTCATACATGCGGCAATTTTGGAGTTCTCAATGGGCGCGACGAGGCTTGCTGGCGCACTAGGTCCACGAGGTCGTCCGCCTCGGGTTCTGACCTCCGAGCCCTCTGTTTTCTGTCACCCCCAGACGGCTGTTCGTCATCCGGCCGTCTGAGGACCTTTTCCGAGAAGCGAAAAGAATATTTGACGTCGTGTACCTAGTAGGAATGTTGATTTCGGGAAGATCGTTAAGAAATTTCGACAAAGCCTGAGCGCTGAGCGTCGGCGCGCATAGCGTTGAGAATTAAGTACTAGTCCGCCCGAGTGGTTTTGTTGGTTGCGCGCCAGCCAAATAGTGGATGATCCACCGGAACCCAGCTTGTGGATGATCCCGTAGCGTCCATGGGCAGATCAGTCGCCAATCTGTCGCCAATGGACATCCGTTTCGACATCGGGTGAAATCCCCCAAGGATATTCCTCAACACACTCGAGGTCATCCAATCTCGGAGGGATGAACCGTGGTTCGTACATCGTGGGTAGGCGTCGGGGGGCTCTACGCGTCTGGGCTGTAACACAGAGCTGCTCTGAAGATTGGCCAGACGATGCGAACGAACAAGGCTAGCTCGAGATAAAGGACGTGAGGCATGAAGGTGAACAGCTTACCCCTATCAAGGAGTCACATGATCGCATTCGTCGTCGTCCGACTTGCTCCTCTTCCTGAATCTCTCGCTGGGGTCTTCTCGATTCCTCACAGCTCTTCTGCACTCAAACACCTCCAGATGGCTTCCTCTTTGAACTTATCAATGTTTAACGTTTAACGCCCAAATACGCCGCCAACACTACCGTCTCCACGCCTCGAAGCACCGTACCCCACAACGGCCCAACTGGCGGTCCACGTAACCAAGTGTCGCGGAGGAGTGGAAAGACGGATCATATGAGACCCTTTTATGGCTTTGAACCTACTGCTCGCGCCTCGGAGGCTCGTACGGGACATCAATGGTGAGATCCAGTCTCTTCTCACTTCTTGCATACATGGCACTTCCCTATCCTTTATTGTTCCCTCCTTCTTTCTGCATGCCAAACATCCCTATCCTCCACACCCTAGTAGTATCTCTCCATGCTCCCCTCGGGTCGTTCATTCACCGCATATACCCACCTTTTTACACATGTCTGTCCGACTATGTGCTGTACCCGTTTCATCCACATGGTACCATATGGATGCGATATGGTATTCTCTGCCTTCGTGTTCATCATCTGCGCCTTCGTTCTTTTCTGCAAGCTCCTCCCCGCCGTGCCATTTCTTTCCCATCACATTTGCGCTTTTGTGCGGAAGCGCATGTACTTTTTCTCCCGTCTTTCCCGATGAGTTGCGCATTTGTCGCCTCATCTTACCCTTACCCTACCGTGCGCGAGGTTGTAACCATTTCCCTCGCGTCCTTTAAAGTTCCTTCATTTTCACGGCGCATTCAGCCACTTTTTATCACCTGTTTGGATACATGTCGCGGTACCAGGTGTATGCATTATGCTACTATGCTATGCTATGCCTTGGTGTTCATCTTTCGCATCCTGCCCCTCGCACCAACCCCGCGCCTTCATGGCTCACCACATAAATTTACCCAGCCCTTCGCATCCCTTGCTCCCCTCGTTCCCATCTTGCTCGTTTTTCTCCACGGCACATTGCCTGCTTTGATGTCCTGCGACTAGTTTTCTATACACTTTCTAATCCTTGCACAGATCCGTAGCGGATTTGTCACCAACGGCTTTGAGCTATTTCCTGATGAGTAAGTTGATTCAGTTTGCCTTCATTCTGAATCTCTGCAAGTCGATTGCACAGTGTTAACGTTCGACTTCAAATTACTTTCCCGACTTTCCGACTCAAGTAACTAGGTCACCTTTGACCTTCCTTCCACTCACTATCCTCTTTTCTGCAACTGTAACTCACTCTTGCAGCCTGATCTCTGCGTACAGTCCTGCATCTCTCTTCACGAACATCATCTGATCTTCATTTCTGTGCTTAGAACTTACTGACTAAACCTTGTCCTTAGATCTATAACTGCTCGTGTAACTCGAGCTCGTTGTTGATGCCTCTGGGCTCAGATTGGTCAGTCATTCTTTCTATGCCATCCATCACTTTTACTTACTGATTTCATACTAGTATTGCGGGCCTTCACACAAACCAATTCCCACTTGCATTTGCTTTTACTGACCAACGGGTCAATCTTGCCTGATTCTTGAGTCTTATCTATTGAAATCTTGGTCACTGACTTACTGCAGATACCGTCAGAATATGAATTCAGTTAACATTTTTACTTAATCAGATATAATCCTCTATCTGGTGTGTCTGCCGCCGTCCTCGAAGAAGTTCGTCGTCGGTTGGGGACCCTGCGACAGATGGAGACTCTCGACAGTTCGAGCTCCTTCGGTGACCTCACGTCACGTGCCATGACGCCAGTGGGATCGCCAATGCGCCGTGGCTACTTAAACACAGCGGCTCCCCCTATACCCCCTACGTAGACTCTCTGACACGCACTCGCTACCACCTAGTAGCCTGCCACCATTCTGATATACCCCAGGTCGCTGCGATGGTCTCACCGCAGCTGTCTATTCCCACCATGGCCGAGGCCCCGTATGAACCTGCGGGAGCCTTGACACCCAAAGCCTCGCACCGCGCGCTCGACGCGGACGAAAAAGGTGTGTCTCGCGGTTCTTTGGGACGCAGTGGGTCTTGCAGAGCATTGAATCGTAGTGCGGGAGTGTCCCGGGGCGAGCACCAACGTGGAGCGGGCAGAGCGTGGCTTGCGGTGAATGCCGCAGGTCGGATCACCGTTGCAAATCGCACGATCAACATTTTTTTTTGCCTCCTGCCTCAATCCTGCCTTCACTTCGCTCGTTCATGCCTGCCACTCACGCCCGTTCTCGTTAGACGACCGCATCGTCGACCATCCTGCGCCCTCCCGTTCGTATTATTTTCTTTTTATTTCGGGGAACTGACTATCCCGCGCAGCTGTATATGACTATACCCCTCACACACCTTCCAAAGGCCCCAGTTCCCTCGCACACCCAGGCAGAGGCGCCGCCTCCATGTCGGGGTACGGTCGCGGAGGCAAAGACCCGCGCGCCGGCCGCCGCCCGTCGTCGTCGTCGTCGCACCCGTCCCAGCAGCGCCGCGCCCAGCCGACACACGTCTACCCGTCCCTCAACGCCCCTGCCGCCTCCTCGCACGACTACCCGCTCTACGCCACGCCCGCACAGTACCCCGCGTACGCCAGCGGGTACCTGATGTCCCCGCCCACGCCCTACCCGCAGCCGCCCTCCATCCACGCGGGGTACCCCACGCTCGCCTACCCTTCGTACCCGCACGACTCGCCGCCTTCCCCCGCCTACACCCCGCTGTGAGGCGTGCATGTGCGCTAGCTCTGGCACGACTATGGCCACTGTTCTGGATTCCATCATTTTCCCATCACTACATCCAGCATTCACTCCAACTTCGAGGGCACAACCACGATCGCCAACAAATACCGCGACATTGCACTTTTGATCGGTCAATCTCGTGACTTCGCATTGGACAACCGCCACTTTCCAACAATACCGCGACATTGCACTTTTGATCGGTCAATCTCGTGACTTCGCATTGGACAACCGCCACTTTCCAACAATACCGCGACATTGCACTTTTGATCAGTCAATCTCGTGACTTCGCATTGGACAACCACCACTTTCCAACAATACCGCGACATTGCACTTTTGATCGGTCAATCTCGTGACTTCGCATTGGACAACCACCACTTTCCAACCAATGTCATGACTTTGTGCATTGCTGTGCGGCCAAATTGGGCTGATGGGATGTTATATTGGGACAGAGGATGACTTGGCATCAGAGGGCTTTAGTATAAGTAGCAGCCATGTACTCACACTAGACCATTCAATTTCCCCCCTTTGCATCTCGGTTTCCTCTTCTTCACACTCATCCTCCAGCTCTTGAGCACCTCCCCAATCCACTCCCGATCATTGTCAGCAATCCACAGTACCCTCCCTAGAGGCGAACAAGAGTGTGTAGCAGTCAACCATCCCTGCACTGCACAGCACATTCATCGCACACACCGCCCTTCCGCTATCCCTCGCCCATGTCTCCCGCGTACGCCGCGCCGTACCCCACCTCCTACCCGTCACCCCACGCCTACCCCGCCGCCCCGTACCCGCACGCACCCGAGGGCGACGGCGGCACGTGGTGGTACGTGCCCCCGCAACAGCAGCAGCAGCAGACGTACGACGCCCCTGGGTTCCCGTTCTACCCGACCCCGCCCCCGCCCGAGCCGCACGCCGCCAGCGCGGGCCCGTCGCAGCCGCCCTCGTCCAGCGCCGCGTCGCTCCCCCCCGCGTCCGCGTCCCCATCCCCCGTGCCCGCCGTGCCCACACCCGCCCGCGACGCCTCGAAGCCGCTCGTGCGCCGCGCGTACCACCCGAACCCGCCCGCGCACCGCTCCGAGTGGGTCATGTGGGCGGGGAACGTCCCGTCCGACGCGGGGCACGACGAGCTGTGGCGCTTCTTCACGTCCGGGAGCGCGGACGCGAGCACCGACACCACGGGCGTGCTCTCGATCTTCCTCATCTCGCGCTCGAGCTGCGCGTTCGTCAACTACGCGAGCGCGGCGCAGCTCGAGCACGCGATCCGGCGCTTCAACGGCGTGCCGCTGCGCCCCGCGGACCCGCGCTGCGCGCGCCTGCTGTGCCGCGTGCGCCGCAAGGACGACGACCTGCGCGCGGGCGTCGGCGGGCAGCGCGGCATCGGCATGCACACGCGCTGGGTCAAGGAGAAGCTCGAGAAGGAGGCGGGGAAGGAGAAGGACAGGGAGGACGGGTCGGACTCGGGGACGAGCGGCTCCGACGCGGCGCGCAGCCTCTCGGCGCTGTCGCTGCGCTCGGACGACGTGCCCGCGCGCCCGCCGCCGCGCCCCGTCGTGCGCACGGCGGGCTCCGCGTCGAGCGGGTCGTTCGCGAGCACGAACTCGAGTCTGCTGACAAGACACTTCCCGCAGCGGTTCTTCATCCTCAAGTCGTTGACCCGGGTGCGTGTGCCCAACCTCTGTAATACTCATATTGACTCGCTCAGGTGAGTGTGTCTTCTTGGGTGATGCGGTTGATTCGCGCGAGTACGCGAGCGATGGGCTGATAGGCGGACTGATGTACCGCTATTCTGGGCGAAAAAGTGGTAAGTACAAAATGTTCAACCGGGTTCCACTACACCATACCGGCATGGTCTCCCCGTCCCGAAGGTCGGGGGACGCCGGCGTTAGTATCGGGGTAAATAGACGCTCACCGAGTGTAATGGAGTTCATTGTCACAAAGTCTGCAGTGCGCAGGTCAGTTGAAGTCTAATCAAGGTAACAAGGGCTTACGTTCAGTAACGGCGCAAGTCGAGAATTGAAGTCTGCCAAAAGTTAGACTTGGACAAAGTCAATGAAATTGGTGACTTACTTGCAATTCGGCCGTTTGTTACCACTTGAACGGCCGCGACGACTGTGAAGTCAAAAGTCAGAAAAACGGAATTGAATGGTTCGAAGCAAAACTGACTCACCGACAACGATGCCCACGCAGCGGGACACTGCGCTGTGAAGGTGTGTTAGGCTACTATAAGCTCGCGCAACCTCAAGACTCACCGATGTCACCGAAGCATGCGTCGAGGACGCAAGGCAACGGGCGGACACCTCTCGAGGCATGCTAGGAAGGGTGTGGGTACATCATAGCTCATGCAAGAAAAAGTCTCACCAAAGTGGTCGATAATTTGGGGGGGGAGGTGGGAGTAAGAGACAAGAGAGGTCGGCTGCCCGTGTTTGGTGTTCAACAAAGTTATGCGAGAGTTACGCGAGTCACGTGACTGGGTACGCGACGCGACGCGTCGCGATTCTCGGCCATGAAAGTCCGAAAGCCTGGAAGCGGCGAGTGATTTGGGCTCAACATGGGCAGAGATCTCGAAAATAAACTTTGATTAAGCAGCCCTCCGAAAGGAAAATGTTTTGGACGGAGGCACTCAGGCTGCCGTGACGCCCATACACCGAACTGCCAAGTGACGGCGATGTTTGGCCTGCCGGCGGCAAAAACTTTTGAAAACTGCTCTTCAAAGCACGTCAAAATGCACAAAAATGTGCATTAAACTGGGATTATTACCTATGCTTTGACCCCGCTCGCGGGAACTCGATATATAGTGTTGGCGTGATTCTGACCCCAATTGCAAAACTTCACCTTGGCATATGTAGCCGCCAAGCCACGGCAATGTTATCAACAACAAGTTCCGAAAATTGCACTGTCAAGTACCTCGAAATGCGCAAAAATGTGCATCCAAGTGAAATTGTTGCCTGTGGGTTGACCCCGCTCGTGGGAAGAAGATATGTAGTGTTGGCGCAATTCTGGTCCCTATTGCGAAACTTCACCTTGGCATGTAAGCGCCAAGCAATGGCGATGTTTTTCCTGCCGGCAGCAAAAATTTCTGAAGAGTCCTCATCAAAGTACCTCAAAATGCACAAAAACACACATTAAACTGGAATTAGTGCCTGTGGTTTGACCCCGCTTGCGGGAAGAAGATATATAGTGTCGGCGCAATTCTGGCCCCTATTGCGGAACTTCACCTTGGCATGTCTAAGCGCCAGGCAACGGCGACGTTGGGCCTGCCGGTGGCAAAAAGTTCTGAAAATTGCTAACTCAGGATGCACAAAAATGTGCATTGGACCGAAATCCTTGCCCTGTTCTCACCCCGCTCGTGGGAAGAAAATACATAGTGTCGAAGCAATTTTGCCTACATAGTCTAACAGCCAAGCCGCGGTGTGTTTTGGCCTGCCGGCGGCAAAATATTTGGGAAAATGGCTCTGCAAGTACTTCAGAATGCAGAAAATTGGGCATGAACTCACAACCTTGCCTGCAGCTCAACCCCGCTCGCGGGAACAAAATTCGTAGTGTTGGAGCCACTGCACCGCACAACACAGGCAGACAACAAACAAGGGTTTTTGCCTGCCGGCAGCAAAATATTCTGAAAATTCAGCTGCAAGAACCTGCAATCCGTCCCCGCTCGCAGGAATGTGATACATTGGGGTCGGAGTTCAAAATGCCGGATGCCTCGTGATGAACTCAGTACTTGCATGCAATAGACAGGAAAGAAAAAGTAAAAAGGACCTTAGAGTGCATTAAAATATCTCCCAGTTATAAGGTGAGCTCGACTGGCAATTTCCGGTACCCGATGTATTGCCAAGTCAGACCAGGATTTGCCTGCCGGGAGCAACAGTTTCAGCTAAAAGGACTCGGCAGACACCAGTATGTTTGCCTTGAAATGGTCCATACACTCTTGGTTTGACCCGCTCGCGGGAGACCCAAAAATGTCAATTTCAACCATGTCACGTGACATGTTTTTCCAAGCACTGGGTCTCGACCCAAGTCATTTGAGTTGTAGTTCTTTTACACTAGACATTGTGGCAGTCAAAAACGAGTTACTCAGACCTCCTCACAAGAGCCGTCACCTCCCATATGTGGTGGGGACTGAGGTACGAAACTCATTTTTTGCTGACATTCTGACATTACAACAGATCAAGCACGGCGAACTCAGGTCCGGGCTCTGAAACAGAAAGAGTGATCATATCACTCCTTGAAACACAGAAGCTGTCTCGGCAGGACGGTCGGGCTTGTATCAAGAGATTAGCGGTGTGACGCCGGTTAGCGCTCGGGTAGCACATATCATACGTTATGAATACGATGTTATGGATCTTATTGTATAACGGTTGTCTTCTCTCTTTCATCCTGGTCTGGTTCGACTTTCGCGATGGCAGTTTTGCCAGCCTTTTTTTTCCTGTCGGCCGATTATATATAGATACCTCGAGTCCTTCAACGGCATCCCAGTACCTATGTTTTCTCATGTATTTCAACCTAATTTAAACACACTGAAGATTTTTTTCCCCACTTTTTTCGCTGTGTTGCAATCTCAATCGGAGCATGCAACCACAACGCCCGAGTCCAAAAAAGGAAATTTGGGATTTTTTCAACCTCGACTACGATGTTCCTCATCAATTATTGAATCAAAATTGGTCCGCAGTGCATATTTCGTGTAATTCAAATAGATGGCACTGATTCCGGAGGATTCCGGCCCTTCCGAAAGCGGCCAATGTCATGTACAGCCAACCAGTCAAAATTTTAGTAGCAATGTATTGGGACGTCCGGGGGCTCCGGAAACAGGTTTCTCAAATGGAGAATCCCTTTTTGTTTAACTCAACCCAGCTACAACGGCATTTGTTGCCTCTAATACGTCTAATATCAAGTTCCCATTCCTGTAGATAATTTCGAAACTGCCACATAAATATTTGCCAGAGCGCTTTGATATCTTACGTAAGCGTGTAACACTATGTCACGTACCCCATCCAGCACTTCAGGGGTCCAGGGGACTCTCCAAAGGCTTACCATGCATGAATTGTTCCCTGGTGACCAATTGTGAGCTACAAGGTTCCGGGTAAGGAACGAGCCGGATCTCGTCACGGCGAACTCGTCGGCTACATAGAAGCTGATGGAATCAGTCCGCAGCAGCGCGTACGGGGCTCCAATCGGGTCGTCCGGAATATTTTTGCGAGGGAGAGTTTTTGCTCTGTGTTGTAGTTGCTGCTCCTCGCACCGGAATAGCCTGCGCTAGTAGTCTGCATAATTAAAATCAACTTTGGGGCCGCACCCGAGCTCTGTAGCCTGCGCTATGAGCAAGTCTCTCTGCCAACCAAATGTCCAAATCCGGACATTGGTACGCGGAGATGAGGCCTAGAATGTGCGGGCATTACAGCCCGTCTGCCAAGGCTACTTGGCACGTCTATATAAGCTGAGCCCACTTATCCCCCAATTCAGCACCTTTGCTCACTTTCCCCCCTTTCCCCCCGCTCTACATCTCGGTTTGTTCCCTTGCACTGGTCCGGCATCGACGGCCCAATAGTGCGGCCGACTCCCCGGCCGACTCTTTCGCCTCCTTCGCTGATGCCGCACCTCGCTGCGCCGACCCCGACTTCAACTTTCGGCGCTCGACGAACTCGGCATATCCGGCATCATCGCCATCGGCATATTCCGGTGCCCGGTCCGGGCACCTTCTCTTGTCATCAACGACGACGAGGCATTCGCGCGCGGCGTACACAAGGTAAGCACTGGCTTTTACACTCCTTGTATTCATTTTATGATCTCCCTTGATCATTTAGGACCCTTCGTTGGCTTCAATTGACTTCCCTTCGGCCGGATTTCTGGATCCACCGATGGTGAGTGACTTCACTCGCTTTCTTCTATAGACTTTTTTGATCCTTCACAGATGAACCCATATAACGTATTGGATTCGGCTGCCTTAGCACTAAGTATGCTTATTTGGCCTTCGATACGAATCTGTTAGAAAAGTGTACAGAAAATAATCAAGTTTATTTTCTGTACACTTTTCTAGCAGATTCGTATCGAACTCGTGTCCGATTCCTTTACGCTACGTCTCCATGGGTAAGTAATCTCATTCTGCCTTCATTTTGAATCTCTTCTTGCTCGAGTCATCTACTTTTCCTTTGTTTTTCTTACCGTTATCAACTTGTGACTGATAAACTTACTTGACAGGACTTGAATCAAATCGTTACGTCGCAGGGGACCTCCTGTATACGATTTGGGCTTCAACTCAAGTCTGGTGAGCGACTTGAATGGCTTCTATACAGCTTTCTAATCTTTTAGCAGATGAACTCGCCTACTGCTCGAGACTCATCGACCTTGCTCTATCAATTGTAAGTCCGCCTTGATTCTACTTTGTTTCGACTTCTTCCTTCAATGGGAGCTTACTGGAGTCACTCGACTTCACTCTAGTCTATCTTACTTTCGCTTTCTTACCCTGACGAACTATGGCTCACGCACTTGCTTTCCAGGCTTGAGACCCTTCGTTGAATTGTCAGTAAGTCTCAAATGTGGACGTTCAAATGCCCAACTGACTTGAGTCCCAGCTTTGCACTTGAGATGGGCGCTTTCCAGGCTTCAATGGCCTTTCGCTGCCATTTCAACTGTAAGTCCAACTTACTTCCAGTTCGTTTCAATGCCTTGCTTCAACGCAAGTCAAGTCGAGTCAGACTTGACTGAGTTTCATTCGACCTTGACCGGTATTTCTCCTGGTTTCTTGCCCGTTACTCTATTTATTTCGGTTCGTTGGTTCAACGCAAGTCAAGTCGAGTTGACTTGACTCGATGACTCGACTTGACTGAGTCTTGTTTGACCTTGACTGAGTGTTCGCATCGGTTTCTTAACCATTACTGACAGCCTTCATTGCAGTAATGCTTCCTCTTATGCAACAAGTTCAAGTATCGGCCGCTCGGTTTCAGTTCGAGGTAAGTTCGATGGACTTTGTGTTACTTTAGCTGACCCGTTCTATACAGAGCTTTAGTTGGCGGCCCCGTAGAGCGTAGTTTTCAGTGTCCTATCCACCAACCCATGCCTTGCAGTGTGACTTCAACTGTAAGTCCAACTTACTTCCACTTCGTTCCGATTTCTTGCTTCAACCGAGTCAAGTCTTGACTTGACTATCTTGATTGTACCGAGTTGTCGTTTGACTTTACTGGTTTCCCTTTTGACCCTAACTGAGTTTCCGCGTCGGTTTCTTACACATTACTGACGACCTTCATTTCAGATTGAAAGTCTACAAGTCAAACTAATCTGCTACGAGCGGCCGATAGTTTGACTTGTTGCAAAGGTAAGTTTGATTGACTCTGTGTTATTACTTGGACTGACTTGTGTCCTTTACAGAGCTTGGAAAGTGTAGGGTGTACTTTTGTACCAGTCCATCGAACTATGCATGAACGTATGGCCTTGCGCTGCCCGTTGAAGTTTTCAACCGTAAGTCTTGCTTTCTTTGATTCGTTTCGCTTCCTTGCTTCAAAGCGAGTCAAACTTGACTCGACTTGACTGAGTCTCGTTTGACCCTGGCTACGCTTTCATGTTTATTATCTAACTTATTTCATTTCGACACATCGCTTCAACGCGAGTCAAGTTTTGACTTGACTCTGTCTTCCTTCGACTGGTACTGACGACCTCTATTGCAGTGCTCAGTTGAATTACCGGCCTACGCTGGCGAACCCTTCGAGTCAGTAAGCACCTTTCTTCCACTCTGTTGCGCCCACGCTGACTTGATTCATTCTAGACAGTTCCTGCGCGCGGCGCATTTCAAGTACAAGGCCGAATCAGAACGAGTCCGATACTGCACCGTTTGTACCGAACCACCGGGACGTCAGTCGCTGCGTGCGCTGGCTCCCATTTTCCGCTTCGACTCTGGGCTCCGCATGGGCCCGGCCACGCACCTCCGTATTGTGTTCGGATATGCCGAAACTATGCTAGTTGGCCCCGAGGTAAGCCTCGTTCAAAGCCGATTCGAAGACGCAACTGACCTTCAATTTAGAACTGGGTTAAAATTTTGCGCTTCGCATGGGCCCGGCCACGCACCTCCGTATTGTGTTCGGATATACCGAAACTATGCTCGTTGGCCCCGAGGTAAGCCTCGTTCAAAGCCGATTCGAAGACGCAACTGACCTTCAATTTAGAACTGGGTTAAAATCTTGCGCTTCGCATGGGCCCGGCCACGCACCTTCGTATCACGTTCGGATATACCGAAACTATGCTCGTTTTTCCCGAGGTAAGTCTCGTTTGAAGCCGATCGAGGATGCGACTGACCTTCGACTCCTGGGTAGACCTTGATGCTGAACTTGGATCCGAGGCGTTGCGTATACAAGACTTCAAAATGCAACTACATTGAGAAACTATGCATGTCTGTTTCGAGGTAAGTCTCGTTTGAAGCCAATCGAAGTCGCAACTGACCTTTGCTCCAGACCTACGTAGCCTCGATAACCGTTGGTTGGCGTGGACAAGATTCCGATTTGAAGCCCGTTTGTTCACTGTTATTGGACTCTGAGTCTTTCAGTAAGTCCGCGAATCCATTGTGTTTGGGCCTGCGCTGACTCCAGCTTGGTTAGTTGAATCCGATCAAGCAGGCTGTTCGAGACTCGCCCTTTCAGCCCGGACGCAATCCCAAGTTTCGATAAATTCAAGCTATATATCTAAATAGCGAACGTCCGACGCCCCAATTAAGTTACCCCAAGGCCGGCGCTTTCTCGGAGCGAGTCTTTCCCGAGCACACGCACGGTACGCCCGTATTTCGCCTCCCCGCCCTCGCTGATCTCGACCCCTGCAGAAGCGCGCGCTTGCATTCTGCGGGACCTGATACCAGTCCCGCCCGCGAGATGCGCGGAGTTCGATGGGCGCGCTGCGCTCCGGGTCGTCTCCGCTCGCGAGCCGCGCAGCACGGCGCCTCTGCTTCCGCCCTCCCCGCGCCTGGCTGATCTCGCGCCCCAAGCGCATCCCGCGGGACTTGCTACCAGTCCCGCTCGCGATGCGCCTCCTATGCGCCGCTGGACGCATGCGCCCCGTGGCTCTCGGCGGTGCCGTCCGCCTCGTACAGAGCGTATACCTGCGCATGGAGCCGCGCATCGGCGCGACAGTTTCGCGCCGAGTCCGTCCCGCTGCGTCGGCGCCGCGGACTCGAGCCCGCGACGACACGTTCTCGCGGCCCGCGGCGAGTCCGTCCATGCGGTGCTCGCCCCACCGCCTTCGCAAGTCGGCGCCCCGGCGGACTCGACTCGCGGCCCCCTGCCCCCTGCCCACCGTCGCCGTAAGCCCGCCCGTCCGTCGACTCTGCGGCGCATCAGCTGATCCCGCGCCCAAATCCCCCGATTTCGTTTTCGCGTTTTCGCGTTTTCGCGCTAGCGCTAACTTGGTGGTTTCGGACGTTGCCGGATCGCGCGCAGCGCCCGAGTCGAGTCGATTTGGGCGTCGGCGGCGGCAGGGCGCAAGGGCGCACGGGGGTGGGAGTCGAAGCGGGGCGGGGCGGGACGGGACCGAGGTGAAGTGCAGCGGCGGAGTCGGCGGCGTCGGCGCAAGAAGGGCGGGAGGTCGGGCCTGGGGAAGGGGCGGGAAGCGTCTGCGCAAGAGGGGCGGGGGCGCGGACGAATTTGGGCGGGGGCGGCGGCAGCGGCGGCGGCGGCGCGGAGGTACGGACTTGGCGGCGGACGAGGGAGGTTGGAGGGAAGCGGCGGCGAAGGCGGCGGCGCGCGCGAGGCCGTTTGCGACGGGACGGGACGGGAGAGACGAGAGGCGCGCGGGCGCGATTTCGGGCGAACGGCGGCGGCGGCAACTTAAGCGCGCATGATGGAGGCGGCGGCGTGCGGCGGGGGAGACGAGCGCGGAGGGTGTCGCGTGTGTCGAGCTGGTTGGAGGCGGCGGGACGCGCGAGGGCTGTAGTAGAACATTAGTGTATGTATGGGGTTCGTAGATAGCGTACGTACCGAGCCGGTGGGCTTGAAGCGGGCGGCGGGGGGCGCGTGGAGGCGGCGTAAAGGCGTCGTCGTCGTCGGCCGTACCTGGCGACGAGCGCGCGCGATGGGGACCGGGGAACGCGCGCAAGCGTCGCCGGGGACTTGCGCGTGCGAAGTTAAGCGGGCGGCACCGACGACCGCACAGGAATGCGCGCCGTACGACCGCACAGGAATGCGCGCCGTCGTCGGGGACCTAAGTACGAGGGCGGCGGCAGCGCCTCTGAGTCTGTGCCCGCGACGCAGGACGCAAGCAGCCGTCGTGGCGCTGCGACGAGCGCCACGTCACGACTCGGAGCGGCGCACGTATACCGGCCGCGGAGTCGCGGGCGGCGCTGCGTGCGCTGCACGAGGTCGTTGCGGACGTCGTGAGGGCGGGCGCGGGCGGACGGTTGACGCTCGTGGGTCGTCGTGTGGGCGCCTGCGAGTGCGACTCGGCTCGGGGCGTCCTCCGAGCGCCGTTTCGAAGTCGCTGCTGTACGCAGCGACTTGCGTGAGCTGCGTCTTCACGGCGTAACGCGAGAGACGTACCTGGGGGTGCAGCGAGGCGGGGACAGCGGGGCGGCGGATGCGCGCGGGGTTGAGCAGTAGCGGCGCAGAGGAGGGCACGGGAGCGGCGGCTCGCTGGTGCGTAGAGGGGAGATAGCCCGTAGTTGCGCTGGGGTCCGTGAGCGTTGCTGCAGGCGGCGGCGGCGCACGCGAGCGCTCGCGAGGCGGGGCACTCGAGGGACGCTGCGGAGGCGACCGTCAGCTGTGGGGTGGGAGGAAGAGATGGTCTGCTGGACGCTGGACGTTTCGCGAAAGGTCGGTGACGCGACATCACGTGCCATGACGCCAGTGGGATCGCCAATGCGCCGTGGCTACTTAAACACAGGTGCTCCCCCTATACCCCCTGCGTAGACTCTCTGACACGCACTCGCTACCACCTAGTAGCCTGCCATCACTCTGATATACCCCCAGCTCGCTGTGATGGTCTCACCGCAGCTGTCTATTCCCACCATGGCCGAGGCCCCGTATGAACCTGCGGGCGCCGTGACACCAAAAGCCTCGCACCGCGCACTCGACGCCGACGAAACAGGTCCGTGCAGTCGTTCGTTGTGTCTTCGAGGGCATTGCACAGGTGTCGCACATGGCGTGTGTTGAGCGCAGTGGGTGGACGGCCCCGGGCCGGATCACCGTTGCAAATCCCACGATCAACTTTCATTTTTTTTGCCTCCTGCCTTCACCTCGCTCGTTCATGCCTGCCGCTCACGCCCGTTCCCGTTAGACGACCGCATCGTCAACCGTTCTGCGCCCTCCCGTGCGTATTTCTTCTCTTTCTATTTTTTCGCGGGACTCACTATTTTACAGCCGTATATGCCTGTATCCCCCACACACCTTCCAAAGGCCCAAGTTCACTCGCACACTCAGGCGGAGGCGCCGCCTCCATGTCGGGGTATGGTCGCGGAGGCGAAGACCCGCGCGCTGGCCGCCGCTTGTCGTCGTCGTCGCACCCGTCCCAGCAGCGCCGCGCCCAGGCGACACACGTCTACCCGTTCCCCAACCCCCCCGCCGCATCCCCGCACGATTACCCGCTCTATGTCACGCCCACACAGTACCCCGCCTACCCGGGCGGGTACCTGATGTCCCCCCCCGCGCCCTACCCGCAGCAGCCCTCCATCCACGCGGGGTACCCCACGCTCGCCTACCCTTCGTACCCGCACGACGCGCCGCCCTCGCCCGCCTACGCCCCGCCCTTCCGCTATCCCTCGCCCATGTCTCCCGCGTACGCCGCGCCGTACCCCACCTCCTACCCGTCACCCCACGCCTACCCCGCCGCCCCGTACCCGCACGCACCCGAGGGCGACGGCGGCACGTGGTGGTACGTGCCCCCGCAGCAGCAGCAGCAGCAGGCGTACGACGCCCCTGGGTTCCCGTTCTACCCGACCCCGCCCCCGCCCGAGCCGCACGCCGCCAGCGCGGGCCCGCCGCAGCCGCCCCCGACACACGCGCGCGGCTCGACGCCCTCGTCTGGCGCCGCGTCGCTCCCGCCCGCCTCACCATCCCCCGCACCTGCCCTTCCACCCGCCCGCGACGCCTCGAAGCCGCTCGTGCGCCGCGCGTACCACCCGAACCCGCCCGCGCACCGCTCCGAGTGGGTCATGTGGGCGGGGAACGTCCCGTCCGACGCGGGGCACGACGAGCTGTGGCGCTTCTTCACGTCCGGGAGCGCGGACGCGAGCACCGACACCACGGGCGTGCTCTCGATCTTCCTCATCTCGCGCTCGAGCTGCGCGTTCGTCAACTACGCGAGCGCGGCGCAGCTCGAGCACGCGATCCGGCGCTTCAACGGCGTGCCGCTGCGCCCCGCGGACCCGCGCTGCGCGCGCCTGCTGTGCCGCGTGCGCCGCAAGGACGACGACCTGCGCGCGGGCGTCGGCGGGCAGCGCGGCATCGGCATGCACACGCGCTGGGTCAAGGAGAAGCTCGAGAAGGAGGCGGGGAAGGAGAAGGACAGGGAGGACGGGTCGGACTCGGGGACGAGCGGCTCCGACGCGGCGCGCAGCCTCTCGGCGCTGTCGCTGCGCTCGGACGACGTGCCCGCGCGCCCGCCGCCGCGCCCCGTCGTGCGCACGGCGGGCTCCGCGTCGAGCGGGTCGTTCGCGAGCACGAACTCGAGTCTGCTGACAAGACACTTCCCGCAGCGGTTCTTCATCCTCAAGTCGTTGACCCGGGTGCGTGTGCCCCACTTCTGTCATACACAGACTGACGCAGCGCAGGACGACCTCGACCTGAGCGTCCGCACGGGCGTGTGGGCGACGCAGAAGCACAACGAGGGCGTGCTCGACCGCGCGTTCCGCACCGCGCAGGACGTGTTCCTCGTCTTCAGCGTGAACAAGAGCGGCGAGTTCTACGGCTCAGGTGAGTGCGTCTTCTTGGGTGATGCGGTTGATCCGCGCGAGTACGCGAGCGATGGGCTGATAGGCGGACTGATGTACCGCTATTCTGGGCGAAAAAGTGGTAAGTACAAAATGTTCAACCGGGTTCCACTACACCATACCGGCATGGTCTCCCCGTCCCGAAGGTCGGGGGACGCCGGCGTTAGTATCGGGGTAAATAGACGCTCACCGAGTGTAATGGAGTTCATTGTCACAAAGTCTGCAGTGCGCAGGTCAGTTGAAGTCTAATCAAGGTAACAAGGGCTTACGTTCAGTAACGGCGCAAGTCGAGAATTGAAGTCTGCCAAAAGTTAGACTTGGACAAAGTCAATGAAATTGGTGACTTACTTGCAATTCGGCCGTTTGTTACCACTTGAACGGCCGCGACGACTGTGAAGTCAAAAGTCAGAAAAACGGAATTGAATGGTTCGAAGCAAAACTGACTCACCGACAACGATGCCCACGCAGCGGGACACTGCGCTGTGAAGGTGTGTTAGGCTACTATAAGCTCGCGCAACCTCAAGACTCACCGATGTCACCGAAGCATGCGTCGAGGACGCAAGGCAACGGGCGGACACCTCTCGAGGCATGCTAGGAAGGGTGTGGGTACATCATAGCTCATGCAAGAAAAAGTCTCACCAAAGTGGTCGATAATTTGGGGGGGGAGGTGGGAGTAAGAGACAAGAGAGGTCGGCTGCCCGTGTTTGGTGTTCAACAAAGTTATGCGAGAGTTACGCGAGTCACGTGACTGGGTACGCGACGCGACGCGTCGCGATTCTCGGCCATGAAAGTCCGAAAGCCTGGAAGCGGCGAGTGATTTGGGCTCAACATGGGCAGAGATCTCGAAAATAAACTTTGATTAAGCAGCCCTCCGAAAGGAAAATGTTTTGGACGGAGGCACTCAGGCTGCCGTGACGCCCATACACCGAACTGCCAAGTGACGGCGATGTTTGGCCTGCCGGCGGCAAAAACTTTTGAAAACTGCTCTTCAAAGCACGTCAAAATGCACAAAAATGTGCATTAAACTGGGATTATTACCTATGCTTTGACCCCGCTCGCGGGAACTCGATATATAGTGTTGGCGTGATTCTGACCCCAATTGCAAAACTTCACCTTGGCATATGTAGCCGCCAAGCCACGGCAATGTTATCAACAACAAGTTCCGAAAATTGCACTGTCAAGTACCTCGAAATGCGCAAAAATGTGCATCCAAGTGAAATTGTTGCCTGTGGGTTGACCCCACTCGCGGGAAGAAGATATGTAGTGTTGGCGCAATTCTGGCCCCTATTGCAAAACTTCACCTTGGCATGTAAGCGCCAAGCAATGGCGATGTTTTTCCTGCCGGCAGCAAAAATTTCTGAAGAGTCCTCATCAAAGTACCTCAAAATGCACAAAAACACACATTAAACTGGAATTAGTGCCTGTGGTTTGACCCCGCTTGCGGGAAGAAGATATATAGTGTCGGCGCAATTCTGGCCCCTATTGCGGAACTTCACCTTGGCATGTCTAAGCGCCAAGCAACGGCGACGTTGGGCCTGCCGGTGGCAAAAAGTTCTGAAAATTGCTAACTCAGGATGCACAAAAATGTGCATTGGACCGAAATCCTTGCCCTGTTCTCACCCCGCTCGTGGGAAGAAAATACATAGTGTCGAAGCAATTTTGCCTACATAGTCTAACAGCCAAGCCGCGGTGTGTTTTGGCCTGCCGGCGGCAAAATATTTGGGAAAATGGCTCTGCAAGTACTTCAGAATGCAGAAAATTGGGCATGAACTCACAACCTTGCCTGCAGCTCAACCCCGCTCGCGGGAACACAATTCGTAGTGTTGGAGCCACTGCACCGCACAACACAGGCAGACAACAAACAAGGGTTTTTGCCTGCCGGCAGCAAAATATTCTGAAAATTCAGCTGCAAGAACCCGCAATCCGTCCCCGCTCGCAGGAATGTGATACATTGGGGTCGGAGTTCAAAATGCCGGATGCCTCGTGATGAACTCAGTACTTGCATGCAATAGACAGGAAAGAAAAAGTAAAAAGGACCTTAGAGTGCATTAAAATATCTCCCAGTTATAAGGTGAGCTCGACTGGCAATTTCCGGTACCCGATGTATTGCCAAGTCAGACCAGGATTTGCCTGCCGGGAGCAACAGTTTCAGCTAAAAGGACTCGGCAGACACCAGTATGTTTGCCTTGAAATGGTCCATACACTCTTGGTTTGACCCGCTCGCGGGAGACCCAAAAATGTCAATTTCAACCATGTCACGTGACATGTTTTTCCAAGCACTGGGTCTCGACCCAAGTCATTTGAGTTGTAGTTCTTTTACACTAGACATTGTGGCAGTCAAAAACGAGTTACTCAGACCTCCTCACAAGGGCCGTCACCTCCCATATGTGGTGGGGACTGAGGTACGAAATTCATTTTTGCTGACATTCTGACATTACAACAGATCAAGCACGGCGAACTCAGGTCCGGGCTCTGAAACAGAAAGAGTGATCATATCACTCCTTGAAACACAGAAGCTGTCTCGGCAGGACGGTCGGGCTTGTATCAAGAGATTAGCGGTGTGACGCCGGTTAGCGCTCGGGTAGCACATATCATACGTTATGAACGCCATGTCATGGATCTTATTGTATAACGGTTGTCTTGTCTCTTTCATCCTAGTCTGCTTCGATTGCAGCCCTGGCCGTTTTGCCAGCTGTTTTTTTTTTCTGCCGGCCCATTATATATGGATACCTCGAGTCCTTCAACGACATCCTAGTACCTATTTTTTCTCGTGTATTTCGACCTGATTCAAAGACACTGAATTTTTTTTTCCCCACTTTTTTCGCTGTGTTGCAATCTCAATCGGAGCATGCAACCACAACGCCCGAGTCCAAAAAAGGAAATTTGGGATTTTTTCAACCTCGACTACGATGTTCCTCATCAATTATTGAATCAAAATTGGTCCGCAGTGCATATGTTGTGGAATCCAAGTAGATGGAACTGATTCCGGAGGATCCCGGCCCTTCCGAAAGCGGCCAATGTCATGTACAGCCAACCAGCCAATTTTTTAGTAGCAATGTATTGTGACATCCGGGGGCTCCGGCGATAGTTCTCACCAATTACGGACCCCATTTTGTCTCATTCACTCCAGTTACAAGTGCGTTTATTGCCCATAATACACCTAATATCAAGTTCGCCTTCCTGGAATAATTTCGAAACTGCCACATAAATATTTCCCAGAGCGCTTTGATATCTTACGTAAGCGTGTCACACTATGTCACGTACCCCATCCAGTACTTCAGGGGTCCAGGGGACTCTCCAAAGGCTTACCATGCACGAATTGTTCCCTGGTGACCAATTGTGAGCTACAAGGTTCCGGGTAAGAAACGAGCCGGATCTCGTCACGGCGAACTCGTCGGCTACATAGAAGATGATGGGATCAGTCCGCAGCAGCGCGTACGTGGCTCCAATCGGGTCGTCCGGAATATTTTTGCGAGGGAGAGTTTTTGTTCTGTGTTGTATTTGCTGCTCCTCGCACCGGAATAGCCTGCGCTAGTAGTCTGCATAATTAAAATCAACTTTGGGGCCGCACCCGAGCTCTGTAGCCTCCGCTATGAGCAAGTCTCTCTGCCAACCAAATGTCCAAATCCGGACATTGGTACGCGGAGATGAGGCCTAGAATGTGCGGGCATTACAGCCCGTCTGCCAAGGCTACTTGGCACGTCTATATAAGCTGAGCCCACTTATCCCCCAATTCAGCACCTTTGCTCACTTTCCCCCCTTTCCCCCCGCTCTACATCTCGGTTTGTTCCCTTGCACTGGTCCGGCATCGACGGCCCAATAGTGCGGCCGACCCCCCGGCCGACTCTTTCGCCTCCTTCGCTGATGCCGCACCTCGCTGCGCCGACCCCGACTTCGCTCGACGAACTCGGCATATCCGGCATCATCGCCATCGGCATATTCCGGTGCCCGGTCCGGGCACCTTCTCTTGTCATCAACGACGACGAGGCATTCGCGCGCGGCGTACACAAGGTAAGCACTGGCTTTTACACTCCTTATATTCATTTTATGATCTCCCTTGATCATCTAGGACCCTTCGTTGGCTTCAATTGACTTCCCTGAGGCCGGATTTCTGGATCCACCGATGGTGAGTGACTTCACTCGCTTTCTTCTATAGACTTTTTTGATCCTTCACAGATGAACCCATTTGGATTCGGTTCTATTGGCTGTGGACTGCCTCAGCACTAAGTATGCTTATTTTGCCTTCATTTGAATCTCATTCAACTATGGTGCGTAACTTGATTATTTTCTGTACACTTTTCTAATCCTTGCACAGATTCGTATCGAACTCGTGTCCGATTCCTTTGCGCTACGGCTCCATGGGTAAGTAATCTCATTCTGCCTTCATTTTGAATCTCTTCTTGCTCGAGTCATCTACTTTTCCTTTGTTTTTCTTACCGTTATCAACTTGTGACTGATAAACTTACTTGACAGGACTTGAATCAAATCGTTACGTCGCAGGGGACCTCCTGTATACGATTTGGGCTTCAACTCAAGTCTGGTGAGCGACTTGAATGGCTTCTATACAGCTTTCTAATCTTTTAGCAGATGAACTCGCCTACTGCTCGAGACTCATCGACCTTGCTCTATCAATTGTAAGTCCGCCTTGATTCTACTTTGTTTCGACTTCTTCCTTCAATGGGAGCTTACTGGAGTCACTCGACTTCACTCTAGTCTATCTTACTTTCGCTTTCTTACCCTGACGAACTATGGCTCACGCACTTGCTTTCCAGGCTTGAGACCCTTCGTTGAATTGTCAGTAAGTCTCAAATGTGGACGTTCAAATGCCCAACTGACTTGAGTCCCAGCTTTGCACTTGAGATGGGCGCTTTCCAGGCTTCAATGGCCTTTCGCTGCCATTTCAACTGTAAGTCCAACTTACTTCCAGTTCGTTTCAATGCCTTGCTTCAACGCAAGTCAAGTCGAGTCAGACTTGACTGAGTTTCATTCGACCTTGACCGGTATTTCTCCTGGTTTCTTGCCCGTTACTCTATTTATTTCGGTTCGTTGGTTCAACGCAAGTCAAGTCGAGTTGACTTGACTCGATGACTCGACTTGACTGAGTCTTGTTTGACCTTGACTGAGTGTTCGCATCGGTTTCTTAACCATTACTGACAGCCTTCATTGCAGTAATGCTTCCTCTTATGCAACAAGTTCAAGTATCGGCCGCTCGGTTTCAGTGCGAGGTTAGTTCGATTGACTTTGTATTACTTTGGCTGACCCGTTCTATACAGAGCTTTAAAATGGCCTCGTAGAGCGTAGTTGCCAGCGTTCGCTGCGACTTCATCTGTAAGTCCAACTTACTTCCACTTCATTTCAATTCCTTCCTTCAACGCAAGTCAAGTCTTGACTTGACCGAGTTTCCGTTTGACCTTAACTGAGTCTTCGCGTCGGTCCCTTATACATTACTGACGACCTTCATTGCAGACTGGAAGTCTTGCTTCCTTGTATGCAACAAGTCAAACTATCGGCCGCTCGCATTAGATTGACTGCGAGTAGTCTCGCATCGAGCTTCAGCTAAAGGTAAGTTCGATTCAATCTTGTTGACATTGACTGACTTGTCCTATACAGAGCCTTGAATGGCCCCCCATAGGACGTACCTTTGTACCAGTTCATCGTTCTATGCTTGAACGTATGGCCGTTGAAGTTTTCAACCGTAAGTCTTGCTTTCTGCAATTCGTTTCGGTTCCTTGCTTCAACGCGAGTCAAGTCGAGTCATGTTTGACTTCACTCGACTTGACTTTGGTAGAGTAATAAACATGAAAGCGCAGACCCTGACTGCGCTTTCATGTTTATTACTCTATTAAACTCACTTCCATTTCTTGCTCCAACACGAGTCAAGTTTTGACTTGACTCTGTCTTCCTTCGACTGGTACTGACGACCTCTATTGCAGTGCTCAGTTGAATCATCGGCCTAGGCTGGCGAACCCTTCGAGTCAGTAAGCACCTTTCTTTCTTTCTTTCACTCTGTTGCGCCCACGCTGACTTGATTCATTCTAGACAGTTCCTGCTTGCGGGCGCATTTCGATTTTTTTTAAAAGGCGAATCAGAACGAGTCCGATACTGCGCCGTTTGTACCAAATCACCGGGACGTCAGCCGCTGCGCGCGCTGGCTCCCATTGTCCGCTTCGACTCTGCGCACCGCATAGCCCCGGCCACGCACCTCCGTATTGTGTTCGGATATACCGAAACTATGCTCGTTGGCCCCGAGGTAAGCCTCGTTCAAAGCCGATTCGAAGACGCAACTGACCTTCAATTTAGAACTGGGTTAAAATCTTGCGCTTCGCATGGGCCCGGCCACGCACCTTCGTATCACGTTCGGATATACCGAAACTATGCTCGTTTTTTCCCGAGGTAAGTCTCGTTTGAAGCCGATCGAGGATGCGACTGACCTTCGACTCCTGGGTAGACCTTGATGCTGAACTTGGATCCGAGGCGTTGCGTATACAAGTCTAAGACTTCAAAATGCAACTACATTGAGAAACTATGCTCGTTTGTCTCGAGGTAAGTCTCGTTTGAAGCCAATCGAAGTCGCAACTGACCTTTGCTCCAGACCTACGTAGCCTCGATAACCGTTGGTTGGCGTGGACAAGATTCCGATCTCAAGTCCGTTTATTCACTTTTATTGGACTCTTGAGTCTTTCAGTAAGTCCGCGAATCCATTGTGTTTGGGCCTGCGCTGACTCCAGCTTGGTTAGTTGAATTCGATCAAGCAGGCTGTTCGAGACTCGCCCTTTCAGCCCGGAAGTTTCGATAAATTCAAGCTATATATCTAGATAGCGAACGCCCGACGCCCCAATTAAGTTAGCGCAAGTCCAGCGCGCTCTCGGGGACTCAGACCGCTCATCTCCGAGCACACACCCGGTACGCCCGTATTTCGCCCTCTCCCGCCCTTGCTGATCTCGACCCCTCCAGAAGCGCGCTTGCATTCTGCGGGACCTGATACCAGTCCCGCCCGCGAGATGCGCGGAGTTCGATGGGCGCGCTGCGCTCCGGGTCGTCTCCGCGCGGCGTCGGCGCCGTGGACTCGAGCGCTCTGCGAGTTTTGCATTCGCGCCTCAGCAGTGCAAGTCCTCGCCGACAGGCAGCGCAGCGCGCTCGTCTCTCTACAAACACACGGTACGCCCTTGCTTCTTCGCCCTCCCCGCGCCTGCCTCGCTGATCTCCACCCTCAGGTCGCGACTTGCTGCCAGCCCCCCTCGCGACCCTTGACGCGCGCGCGAAACCGCGCCGAGTCCGTCCCGCTGCGTCGGCGCCGCGGACTCGAGCGCGCGACGACACGTTCCCGCGACGCGCGCGCGCCCCCACGGTACGCCCTTGTTTCAGCCCTCTCCCGCCCTCGCTGATCTCGAACCCCCAAGCCGCGCGTTCCAGCTCCCAGATCCCCCGGTTTCGATTTCGCGTTTTCGCGCTAGCGCCAACTCGATGTTTCGGACGTTGCCGGATCGCGCGCAGCGCCCGAGTCGAGTCGATTTGGGCGTCGGCGGCGGTGTGTGGGACGCGAGGCGGGAAGCGGGGCGGGAAGGGAGGGAGTTCGGGCGGTGGACGAATTTGAGCGGGCGAGGGGGCTTATTGGAGGCGGCGTGCAGCGGCGGAGTTGGAGGTGTCGGCGCAAGGGCAGGATTTGGGCGCAAGACGCGCGGGATTTCGATCGGGCGGGCGCGGGTTCGGGCTTGGCGGCGGACGGCGGAGGCAGCGGTGAGACGGGCGGCGGGGGAGATGAGCGCACGGGCGCGCGCCGTGAAAGATGCGGCGGCGCTCGGCCGTTTGCGACGGGACGGGAGGGCGTGATTTCGGGCGAACGGCGGCGGCGGCGTCTTGAGCGCGCATGATGGACGCGGCGGCGTGCGGCGGGGGAGTCGACGCGCGGAGGGTGTCGCTTGTGTCGAGCTGGTTGCAGGCGGCGGGACGCGCAGGGGCTGTAGTAGAACATTAGTGTATGTATGGGGTAGGTAGATACATAGATAGAGTACGTACCGAGCCGGTGAGCTTGAAGCGGGCGGCGTGGCGCGCGGAGGCGGCGTAAAGGCGTCGTCGTCGTCGGCCGTACCTGGCGACGAGCGCGCGCGATGGGGACCGGGGAACGCGCGCAAGCGTCGCCGGGGACTTGCGCGTGCGAGGTGAAGCGGGCGGCACCGACGACCGCACAGGAATGCGCGCCGTACGACCGCACAGGAATGCGCGCCGTCGTCGGGGACCTAAGTACGAGGGCGGCGGCAGCGCCTCTGAGTCTGTGCCCGCGACGCAGGACGCAAGCAGCCGTCGTGGCGCTGCGACGAGCGCCACGTCACGACTCGGAGCGGCGCACGTATACCGGCCGCGGAGTCGCGGGCGGCGCTGCGTGCGCTGCACGAGGTCGTTGCGGACGTCGTGAGGGCGGGCGCGGGCGGACGGTTGACGCTCGTGGGTCGTCGTGTGGGCGCCTGCGAGTGCGACTCGGCTCGGGGCGTCCTCCGAGCGCCGTTTCGAAGTCGCCGCTGTACGCAGCGACTTGCGTGAGCTGCGTCTTCACGGCGTCACGGGAGAGACGTACCTGGGGGTGCAGCGAGGCGGGGACAGCGGGGCGGCGGATGCGCGCGGGGTTGAGCAGTAGCGGCGCAGAGGAGGGCACGGGAGCGGCGGCTCGCTGGTGCGTAGAGGGGAGATAGCCCGTAGTTGCGCTGGGGTCCGTGAGCGTTGCTGCAGGCGGCGGCGGCGCACGCGAGCGCTCGCGAGGCGGGACACTCGAGGGACGCTGCGGAGGCGACCGTCAGCTGTGGGGTGGGAGGAAGAGATGGTCTGCTGGACGCTGGACGTTTCGCGAAAGGTCGGTGACGCCACATCACGTGCCATGACGCCAGTGGGATCGCCAATGCGCCGTGGCTACTTAAACACAGGTGCTCCCCCCTATACCCCCTACGTAGACTCTCTGACACGCACTCGCTACCACCTAGTAGCCTGCCACCATTCTGATATACCCCAGCTCGCTGTGATGGTCTCACCGCAGCTGTCTATTCCCACCATGGCCGAGGCCCCGTACGAACCTGCGGGCGCCGTGACACCAAAAGCCTCGCACCGCGCACTCGACGCCGACGAAACAGGTCCGTGCAGTCGTTCGTTGTGTCTTCGAGGGCATTGCACAGGTGTCGCAGATGGCGTGCGTGTGTTGAGCGCGGTGGGTGGACGGCACCGGGCCGGATCACCGTTGCAAATCCCACGATCAACTTTCATTTTTTTTTGCCTCCTGCCTTCACCTCGCTCGTTCATGCCTGCCACTCACGCCCGTTCCCGCTAGACGACCGCATCGTCGACCATTCTGCGCCCTCCCGTGCGCCGTTCCTTTCTTTCCTTTTCTTTTTTGTTAAAATAATTCACTATCTTACAGCCGTATATGCCTATACCCCCCACACACCTTCCAAAGGCCCCAGTTCCCTCGCACACCCAGGCAGAGGCGCCGCCTCCATGTCGGGGTACGGTCGCGGAGGCGAAGACCCGCGCGCCGGCCGCCGCCCGTCGTCGTCGTCGTCGCACCCGTCCCAGCAGCGCCGCGCCCAGCCGACACACGTCTACCCGTCCCTCAACGCCCCTGCCGCCTCCTCGCACGACTACCCGCTCTACGCCACGCCCGCACAGTACCCCGCGTACGCCAGCGGGTACCTGATGTCCCCGCCCACGCCCTACCCGCAGCAGCCCTCCATCCACGCGGGGTACCCCACGCTCGCCTACCCTTCGTACCCGCACGACGCGCCGCCCTCGCCCGCCTACGCCCCGCCATTCCGCTATCCCTCGCCCATGTCTCCCGCGTACGCCGCGCCGTACCCCACCTCCTACCCGTCGCCCCACGCCTACCCCGCCGCCGCGTACCCGCACGCACCCGAGGGCGACGGCGGCACGTGGTGGTACGTGCCCCCGCAACAGCAGCAGCAGCAGCCGTACGACGCCCCTGGGTTCCCGTTCTACCCGACCCCGCCCCCGCCCGAGCCGCACGCCGCCAGCGCGGGCCCGTCGCAGCCGCCCCCGACACACGCGCGCGGCTCGACGCCCTCGTCTGGCGCCGCGTCGCTCCCGCCCGCCTCACCATCCCCCGCACCTGCCCTTACACCCGCCCGCGACGCCTCGAAGCCGCTCGTGCGCCGCGCGTACCACCCGAACCCGCCCGCGCACCGCTCCGAGTGGGTCATGTGGGCGGGGAACGTCCCGTCCGACGCGGGGCACGACGAGCTGTGGCGCTTTTTTACCTCCGGCAGCGCGGACGCGAGCAGTGACGCCACCGGCGTGTTGTCGATTTTCCTCATCTCGCGCTCGAGCTGCGCGTTCGTCAACTACGCGAGCGCGGCGCAGCTCGAGCACGCGATCCGGCGCTTCAACGGCGTGCCGCTGCGCCCCGCGGACCCGCGCTGCGCGCGCCTGCTGTGCCGCGTGCGCCGCAAGGACGACGACCTGCGCGCGGGCGTCGGCGGGCAGCGTGGCATCGGCATGCACACGCGCTGGGTCAAGGAGAAGCGCGAGAAGGAGGCGGGGAAGGAGAAGGACAGGGAGGACGGGTCGGACTCGGGGACGAGCGGCTCCGACGCGGCGCGCAGCCTCTCGGCGCTGTCGCTGCGCTCGGACGACGTGCCCGCGCGCCCGCCGCCACGCCCCGTCGTGCGCACGGCGGGCTCCGCGTCGAGCGGCTCGTTCGCAAGCACGAACTCGAGTCTGCTGACAAGACACTTCCCGCAGCGGTTCTTCATCCTCAAGTCGTTGACCCGGGTGCGTCTGCCCCACTTCTGTAATACTCATACTGACGCAGCGCAGGACGACCTCGACCTGAGCGTGCGCACGGGCGTCTGGGCGACGCAGAAGCACAACGAGGGCGTGCTCGACCGCGCGTTCCGCACCGCGCAGGACGTGTTCCTCGTCTTCAGCGTGAACAAGAGCGGCGAGTTCTACGGCTACGCGCGGTACGTCCTTCCCCCCCTCTGTCCGGCGTGGGCTGATTGGTGTGTGTGTCACTGACAGGATGGCGGGGCCGGTGGGCCACGGCGAGGGCGGGCGTGTCGCGTGGGCCGCGCGCGGCGGCGGCGGTGGGTCCGGGTCCGAAGCGGGCTCGCCGACCGCGCCGCGCGGGCCGACGGCCGCCGCGAGCCACCCCGTCCCCGCGGCGCGGCACCCCGTGACGAGCCACGCCGCGCCGCTGCTGCTCAGCGCGGAGCGCCTCGTTGACGCGTCGCCCGCGCCGTTCCCCACGCCGACGAGCTCGCCGCTGCGCCCGCCGGACGTGCAGAGCGCGCCGGCGGTGATGGGCCCGCCGCCGCGGCAGCTCAGCGTCGACGCGCGCGGCGCGGCGCTCAAGTACAGCCTCGACCACGGGCTCGCGCGCGGGGAGGAGGAGGACAACAACATCAAGCTCGACCCGGTCGCGCCGATCCGCGCGATGCGCAGCGAGGACGCGCAGTCGCAGGCGGCGCACGAGCTGCGCAGCGTCGCGGAAGAGGAGCACGCGGATGGCGAGCCGGGCGCGGCGAAGGATGTGGGCGCGGGCACGAGCGCGGCGCGGGAGGACTGGGGGCAGGACTTCAAACTGCAGTGGCTGTGCACGGCGCGGCTGCCGTTCCAGCGCACGCGGCACATCCGCAACCCGTGGAACCACGACCGCGAGGTGAAGGTGTCGCGCGACGGGACGGAGCTTGAGCCGGGCGTGGGGGCGGCGCTGCTGGAGGAGTGGCGGACGTATGCGGCGGGCGAGGAGGCCGGCGGCGTGCAGCAGATGACGCCGCTGAGCGAGACGGGGCCGACGGGCGCGAGTGGGCGGGTGAGTGGGCGAGCGGGGGCGGGGACGGGGACGGGGACGGGGGGGAAGACGGCGCGATCATGACATACGGGCCAGCCAACAAAATGACGATTTAAAAAAACGAAACCCCGGGGATATACGCAAGAGCGCTGGGACTTGGGCGGCACGTCACACGCCCCCACACGCATCGCATGCACACACGCTTCATGCTACATGCCACGGACAGCCGCGCTCCCTGCAAACAGTCGTGTTCGTCCTTTTCATTGACTTGTAAGCCTCCGCTCACCTGCTTCTTGTTGCAGTATCCCAGGATTACGCCACGACGGACAGTTTCTCTTGTCATTCACGAAACAAGTACTACACTGTCACTCTTTTAGCACCGGCGCGGGCACCCCAGGATGACTCGCGCCATCGCGCTCGCTACTCGCACTCGTTTACATTATTACTGCATGTATCAATAGTCGAACGCACTCTGTACCCTAGTACCACTGGCATCATACACGACGCGCCATTGTGCGCTAGGAACTCATCTTCCGGAGCGAGTGTGTTGAGCGCGAGCGACGATCCGACGGATCCACTTCACCGATTAAGCTTCCACGTTCCGTCGCGACCTACGACGAGCCCTTCACGCCGCGCGGCCTCCATGAACCCCGCCAGCTGCTCGACCGTCTGGTCGTATCCCGGCGCGAACCGCAGCATCGTCTGGATGCGGTCCAGCGGCAGCGCGCCCAGATTCGTGAGCATCCCCTCGATGAACTGCGCGTCGTTAGTTCTCGGAAAGCCGCGGATTGGGATTGTTATGTACCTTCCAGTAGAGCCGCATCTGGTCCGCCTGCTGCTGTTGTGCTGCCGTCACTGTGGGCTCTTCGGCCGCGGCGGGGGCTGCGAAATATTAGCGCGGGTAGAAGACGAGAGGGAAAGTAGGGTCCACCACTTCGAGGCGGCGGCGCAGCCTCCTCCTGAACCTCCAGCAGCCGGAAAGTGTTCTCCACGTCCTCTTTCAGCACGCCAAGGTCGACCCAGGTGAGGAGCGCTTTCAACGCTGCAACCCGGTCCACGCCGCCGACGCCGCTAATCAGCTCGTCCATTGTCCATACGTCTGGAACAGGGTCAGCGGCGTATATGGAGGTCTGAGACGTAGGTAGGTACACACTCTTCGCCGAGAAGAGCTCGATAAAGGCGGCCTCGAGCGGCGGGACGTCCATCTCGATGGTCCGGTCCTCCAGCTGCAGCTCGAGGTGCACGGTGCCGAGATGGGGCAGCCACCGCAGCTTCTTGTCGGGCTTGAATGTCGAGAACTCCTTCGCGTATTCCGTCTGCAACCTATCCTGTTTTCAACAGAAAGTCTACGCGACAAGACGTAACGTACGCTTGGAACTGCCCCGGCATGACAATGTCGCTCGATTCGAGGGAGGGCCAAAAGTGTCGTGAAATGATCGTCGGATGCACGATCGACTGGGAACGGAAGACATGAGCGAAATATGTTTTTGAGCGGAGTAACACGTACGGCCTTCTGCGACTGCACATGCCCGTCGATCCGCTTTGAGTCCGTCATGTCCTTGAGCATCACCTCGCAGACCTGAAGCGCTGCCTCCCCGAAGCGAATCTTCAGAATTTCGATATTACGTCGCTGCAAAGATCAATGAGAGACAGCTTATCACATTGGCTCATACTCCGACCTCCTTCTCGACCTTCTCAGAGTTGTCATCAGTTATCGCGAGCAGCCGCTGCGCCAGGAGCACTTGCAGCTCCTTTACAAAGAGGTCCTTAGAGTCGTATATGCTGACGAGCGTGCTGATCACGTCGCTCGGTTTGTTCGTACGGAAATCTAGCACCACATCAGTTAACGAGAAACGAGCTTCGCCTGGAGACGTACCCGGCCCAGCATCGATAGGCTCGGGGTCCCAGTTCGGGTCGTTATAGTCCTCGGTCTCGAGTTGCTGCAACGGCTGTATCGGTTCGTTCTCGTCCACTAGCGAGTCCCCGCTGTCATCATCGCCGACGAGATTGGCGACGATGCTCCTGATAGTGTCGGGTCGCTCCCTGAGGGCGATAAGCCGCGTATCTGGCATGATAGTCATGTGGACGAACCTCAGGTACCGCCGAATGGGGTCCGCAACTTTGAAGAGCAGGACACCCGGTGGGTCAATGATGCGCAGGCACTTGATCGTGGCGACGTATTGCGATAATATGAGCTTGGTGTCTGCCCCCGGATGAAGCAGACGTTTCCGGTTCCTATGAAGTCTCAGCCGAATGAATGGAGAGAAAATTTTGAGGGGATGTACGCTTTCCGTAGGGCTTGGACAAGAGACGATCGCTGGTCAACTCGTTGCAGGCATTCCTGCGCGTCGAGGTTAGATGGGCTTTGAGCGAATGTATGATAGAGGTGACTTTAAGATCATATAATGCGCCCATAGAGTCAGGAAAATCAATTATGATATCAAAGATTTCTGAAGTCCTAAATCGCATTGAGAGGGATGGTTGATATTGGAAGGATCCGCCCACCTCAGGTCACACAACGTCTTGTTCATATGAAAGTCGAAACGCGACCCGACATTCTGCAGCATCCCTCGCGCCTCCTCGGCTGCTGCTTTCAGCCAGCGATAGAAACAAGGCGGCGTGCAGCTTACTGTTCAACGCGCCTTTAGCGTACATGGGCAGCATCCACGGCACGATTTGCGTCGACATCCAGTGACGCAGGCGCTCGAGGCACGGCTCGTCCCACTTGGCGGTGCACGTCTCGTGCACGTACGCCTCGATGCGCTCGTACCCGACGCTCGCAATGAGGCCCTCGTAGCGGTCCGTAAGCCCAAGCGTCTCGAACGCATCCCATATGAAGGGCGAGATCTGCACGACGGGCACAAGTGTCGACACGCAGAGGGCTTTGAACCCGCGCACGAAGCCCGGGGGAAGGATGGAGAAGAGCTGCGTCTGGAAGGTGAGCGTGTATGCCGCGCGGATCGTTGGGCCGAGTCTTTGATTCCGCACGCGTCAGCACCGCAGGAGAGATCGGCCCTGGGACGCACTCTTCAATGGGTGCCCACGCCCTATACCAGTCTACCAGCCGATAAATGAGACGGAACATTACACCAATGTCTGCGCTTTGCTATAGACACCATAAGACAGTTGCAGCGAACAAGCTCCGCCAATCACCTCGTACTGTGCCAGATACCGGTGGATATCCCGAGCTATGAGATAATACTGATTGCAGATACTGTCTGCAGGACATCAATATATGCTACCAGACGAAGCAACGGCGCGCACCGAGAAATGTCTCGAGCATCACGGGCAGTCTCCGCGAACGGTTGATCATGTCGAACGCGGCCTTGACTAACGCCATATCTGCGCTGGTACCTTCAGCAAAGGCGACGGTAGATGAACTGTGGACGTGCCGTGGGCCTTGGCCGACAAAGGGTCTGTTATATCTCGCGGATGGAGGTAGTCTGCCGCAATATTCCACGCCTATGGGATGTTCTCTCTGAACGGGTTACGAGCGCTATATCGCGATGAGATTACCTGGCTGAACGATATGAGGCCAGAGATGCCTGGTTCTGTGCGGTTAAGGCGCGCAAAGCCCTCCTGCCACTTGGCAGCTACTTGTGAGCGCAGCGCCGCGGAAGCCATTGTACGCTTCGAGATGGCCTCTAAGTAAGCGCAAAGTGAATCAGTAGAGAAAGGTGCATGCAAGCGAAATCAAAGTGGGCCGCAAGCCAGGTTAAGGACCAATCGATGACAAAGCATTGCTGTCGCATTATTTAACGCAGTACAGTTTGCTACTCTGGATAAGAACATCGAATAAAACCGAGGCATCGTCAACGAATCCATGTACTGTATAGTTCGAAGTTATGTACGATCGAATGGGTCAAAGAGAGAGCGAACGATGCAGAAAGTGAATGCAAAGACACCGTTCGATGTGGATAGCGTTCGATGCGGATAGCTATACGTGGTAGCGGATTCTGGTATACGATATGTTAAGTGGGTTATGTCAGTACGGTGGAGGACGGAACAAAACGTAGGGATACAGTGGCTGCGAGGAACGCGTCAGTAAGATCCCCACGTCAAAAAAGGATGGCTCGGGGGTACGCACCTGATTAGAAGCTTATATGGCCATCCCCTCGTAGCCCGTCGCGTCTACGGACGACACCCTTTTAGCGGCCAAGAACGCGGAAACGGACTCCTCTGACTTGCGCATGCAGTCAATGGGGATAAGCCCGACGGAGGGCTTGCCGTTGTCGGCCTTGCCCTTGCCCTTCCCGAGCCCGACGCGCTCGATCATGGCCCACCCGTCGTCGTACACCGCGAGCACCTTCACCTTGTCACCCGCGAGCACCGTCATCTCGTCCTGCAGCGTCTCCTCGAACGGGCGCCAGATCGTCTCGACAGCGTCGAATTCGGCGGACGCGCGCGCGGGCGTCGACGGAGCGGCGAAGGCATCCGCGAAGGGGTTCTCTGAGACTCTGATGGGGGGCGGGACGATGGGTGCGAAGGTTTCGGTGATATGCGGCGGAACGGGGGAGGGCAAAGTCGAGGTGGGCGGGATATGGTACTGCTCGCCGGCAGGGGTGGTCATCTGCGACGCGGTGGAGGTCCTGTCCGCGCGGGGAGGGGTAGGGAAGGCAAATGATTCGGAGGGAGAGAAGGGCCGCACGGACATGGGAGTAGCCACCTCTTGTGTAAGAAGCTGTTGGCTCTGAGAGGCGTCGCGGCTGTAAGAGAGATACTGCGCGCTGGATGCACTCGAGTTGCTGCCAGCCGACGAGCGCCGGTTGGCGTCCGAGAAGATGTTGGAGTTTTCGATGGAGACGAGGAGCGGCATAGGGAAAACAGGCGAGGTAGCAGAAACCGGGGAGATTGGGGACAGAGGCTGCCCATTTCCGGACATGCTGCTGTCGCCCTTGGGGACGAGACCAGGGCCCCCGCGAATCTCGGCCATGGGGGGCAACTCAGGCACGTTATCGTCAAAAGCGACAGAGAACTCGCCTGAATACATAGTTTAACGGGATTTGCGAGGAAAAGGAAGAAAACACGCACTGTGATCGAAAGTAGTGCCAAAGCTGGAGCGAACACTCCTTGCCGATGAGTTCGCGCCTGCAGTAGCATCACCACTGTCACGGCCGCTCCAGGGCTCAGCTTTGGTAGCCTGGACGCCACTCCACCACGTCCTCCTGGCTGCACGCTTGGCCATAGCCCGGCGTCTCACGCATAGGATAAGGAGGAGGAGAAGAAGCAATCCGACCACCACGCCGATTAAAGCGGCCGCGAATGTGGGGAGGCCGCCCTTCTTGATGCCAGAATCGGCAGACGTCCCGCTCGGGACAGGGCTAGTCCCTGCGCTGCCACCAGTGATGATGGGCACGCCGGTCGAGTAGGTGACACTGCCGATAACGGTAAGGGTCTTCCCCCCGGTGACAACGACGGTCGTGGAGCCAGTGGGATGCGCGTTCGGGAGATCCTTGGTGACACCAGTTGGGTTCGACCCCGCCGCGAGGACGCCGCCTCCCGCGCCGGTGGGATGCGAAGCCTCAACATTCGAATTGGAAGACGAGCCAGCCTGGGAGTCCGCAGAAGTGATGCTGCCGGGTGAGCCCGCAGACGCGCCGGTGTCAGAGGACCCGGACCCGGGGCCTGGACCAGAGCCACCAGAGCCGCCAGAGCCGCCCTGAGAGCCGCCCTGAGAGCCGCCGGAGCCGCCAGAGCCATTGGGGCTCCCCGAGCCAGGATCGCTGCCGCTGCCAGAGCTCGCAGTTGTCGTTGTACCGAGGGATGTGGTCGTGGGAGTAGAGGCAGGCGCGGTGGTTGCATGCGTGGTGGCTATGGCTGCGGTGGTCGTGACCTTTTTTCCACCAACGACGAGAGTGAGGACCGGGGCAAGGACAGGTATGGATGGGAGGGGTATAGGTAGATTGAGGAGGGAGGGGTCCCGCTCCTCGAGCTCGGCGTAGCGCTCGGGAATCACATCGCGCGGAAAGATATCCTCGAGGGACTCGCGTAGCGCGCGGTGGCGAGCGGTACGAGACAGCATTAGAGCGCGTTTACGCTGCCAATGCTAGCGTAAAGAAAGTCGGCAAAGGAATGTGGATGTCGCTGGAGGCAGACGACAGTGAGAGAGACCCAGGCGCTGTGGGGAGAACAGAGAAAGAATGTCGGGATGCGAGGACGCGATTGGCGTCGGCACTATTTCTTTGCATCATCAGATGGTTTTCCGGAAAAACAGAAGAAGAAGGTAAACTGATGCCCCACCTTCCTATTTTGTTCGCCGCTTAAGAGGTAATTAAATCGATAAATATCCCAAAAATATTCCGGACTCATGCCGCCGCAATGACATGCGAGACTATTAAACTTTCTAGTCTAGGTCCTTGGCTGCTTGCTAGTTCACAAGCTTGCTTTCGCGCAGTCAGCAGTCCGCAGCGAGCCCCAAGGCTGGAAAAGAAAACTCGCCTTGCCGTAATCGCCATGTGGCCCACCTCTTATGTTTACAATGATGCCCTTGTTGGAGACTAGGATAAATAGCTATAGAGATAATCTAATCGAGTACAAAGGACCCATTCACAACGACTCCCTATTCAGGGTTGCAGATGATCTGGCTCATCCTCCTCCTCTGCGTCGTAGTGGAGCCTCTCCAACTCCTCCTCCTCTCCTTCGTACCCCTGCGCCCCCACGGCCCCAAACAGTCCGCCAAAGAGGCCGGTGCCGGAGCGTAGCCCCCGCGGCCTCCGAGCCGCCGGATATGCATCGGCTTGACCTTGGGACGTTGCGAGGCTACCCAACAGAATCTTTCGATCATCGTCGCCGAACACCTGCGCGTGGGGAATCAGTAAGTATAAGGTCGAAGCGGCGAATCCCGCGCATACAGCATCCATCTCTTCCAATGGAACTCCTTTTGTTTCTGGGTAAACTGGCAAAGAAAGGCGCATCAGCTGAGGCTCCACAGAAATGCGGTAGGACCACACAGAAGTAGACTGTCCATAACAACCGACACACATCAAATCCATCAACGCAATGCAACGGCGGAAGTACATTGCGCACCGAGGACGAAGCTGCAGGCGCAGAACAAGCCGTGCATGATATACAGCCGCCACTCAATGACCTCCTGCAGGTAAGGGGTCATCTCGCCGACAAGGGTGTTGAAGGCCCTGCCAGGATATCAGCAGCCTGAGGGGTATAGAATAGGAAGCGTCGCAGCCCACCAGTTTGTTGCTGTGAATACAAGATCGTTGCTGGCATCAGTACATAGTGTTCCAGATTTAAGGAATTTGGCAGGCGGCGGGGCCTGTTTAAATCCAACAGTTCGCGCCCCACTGTGTGATCTCGACAGTCCGCTGAGCTGCATTATTGGGACAGTTAAATTCAACTGTATAATATGAACAGTCAAGCAAGCTGTGTCTCTCGTGCAGTAGGTGTGCAAGTGTTCAATATGAGCACCTCAAAAGTCAGTTCAACTCTACTATGCATGCCCCACATTTTTGCCAGAATAAATGCTCGAAATATTCGCCTGAGACACGAAGGAGGTTTAAGAGCTGTGGCAATGTATTTTATCGTCTTCCATCAATGAATGGGTTGATGTGCTTGGTTCTTTCGTCATATCCTGTTCTTAAATCTAGCTTAAATCTTCCTTAAATCTGCACATAGTCACTACATAGTCGTCACATAGTTTTCCTGGATTTAAGCACCAAAAGCAAGTGTATAATTCGAGCAGTTGAAGAGGAGTACAGGATTCGATGCATATGTCAACTGTTCAATCCACACAATTCATGTGGGACTGTAGTCTTCGAACACTCCTCCAACTGTACGCAATGCACATTCTGGGAGCTGCGAAATCCGAATGAGGTCCACCGACTGCATAAAACACACAGTCCGCAACTAGCTTAATACAACAGTCCGCTCATACATTGCCTAATCCGGAACTGCTTAAATCTGACACCTCGCTTCCTTAAATCTAGCCCGACTATGACCTACATAGCAATTGAGCATTGTACATACCAGTAGACAGCGACACGCCTTTCGCGCGGATTGTGAGCGGCAAGATCTGCAGTTTCTCATTGGTCTCGGCGCCCGTCGGTGACAGAACCACGAACCTCTGGTGGATAGAGCCAAGGCACGGGTCCCCAGCTAGTAAAAGGTAGTCAGGACGGCTAGAGACAGCGAGGAAGAAGAGGCGACCTGTATCCAAAGGCAGCGTTAAAGATGATCACACACACCACGACGGCATTGGGGGTCTGTTCGGTGTCGAGGTACATGAACCAGCCCGTCGCGCAGAGCGATAGCCCCATCTTAACGGACGTTAGCACGCGTCTGTCCTGCGCAGAGGAAACTGACCACTGTGGCGCCAGAGAGCAAGATCGGCCGCCGGCCCCAGCGATCGACAAGGTACCATCTATGTAGGGGTCGGTAAGCCAACTCAAAATGCAGGTCAGACAACGCTTACGGAGGAAGAGTACTGAGAGTGTATATTATGGCATTGATACCCGTCATTAGAAGCGCTTGCCGTCCGCGCCATCCTGCCTCTGCAGCGCAGGTGAGCGATGCAGGGATAAGCAGCGCATCATACCTTCGAAAACTTTTGCTGAGGGGAACAGGTCAACACGAGCAAACTGCACGGGCAGGAGACGAACGAGCATAATACGATATAACTGTCCAGTGTCCTGGCTGAGCACACAAGCTGCTCACGAGCGGGCCGACGCACCATTGATTCCATTCTATAGCCCAGATTTGAAACAAGCCAGAGGAGGGCGGCAAGCCACTCACGAGCTGCGCAAACGCTTGCGAGGACATGGCGAGCAAGATACGCCGCTTGTACCGGCGCCACATCATGGCGTAGGACCGCCCGTCCCCGGAGTTCCTCTGCGCTCGTAAGCCCGGGGCGGTCCGAGGCACGCCGTGCAACACACCTCCGCCATGACCTTGTCCTTGATCTCCTGGAACTCCGCCAGAGCGACGCGATCGTGCGGGTCCCCGCCACGCAGATCGATGAGCACGCGCATCCCCTCGTCATCCTTGTCCGTGTCAATGAGCCATCTATCGACGCGTCAGCGCACCACCGAACACAGGATGCAGCCGCACCTCGGGCTCTCGGGCATAAAGAGCGACCCGCCGGCAAGAATCGCGCCGATGATACACTGCACGAAGAGCGGGATGCGCCACGAGTTGTTGGATTCGATGAATGAGCAGAAGTAGTCGGTCCACTACCCGTCCTAGGTCAAAATATGCGCTCGGAGATGGCAGCGACGGCGCACCACGGAGAAGGCGTATCCAAAGACATTGCACGTGAATTCTGCACAGGCCAGCGCGCCTCGCTGCGGCATCATGAGCAAGCCAGCGCGCGCTGCTGGTATTCGGACGTACGTGATTCGGCGGGGACACCTCGCTCTGATATATCGGCACGATCGTGCTGGACGAGAAAGTATGAGGCGCAGATTGACCGCCGCGTGGCTACGCACGAGAGCAGCCCGACGCCGAATCCACTGACGATGCGTCCCACAACGATCATGCCGAAACTGGAGGTGAACGTCTGGACCGCGCCCCCGAGCGTAAAGACCACCGCGCCGATGAAGAGCGTCCCCTTGCGGCCTATGGTGTCGCCCACCCGACCAGCAGCAAGGGACGTTACTGTAACCATCGGTTAGATTGCTGCAGGTTCTCGGACGAAACCCCGCTTTCCAAAAGCGCCAACCTGTGGAACGGGGATGAGTTCATAGCGCGTCGCTGACAGCGAGCACCCCACCTCGAGCACCGCAATCATGCTTCCAAGCTTCACTGACCCAGGCGCGTCGAAGTACTGGATAAAGTGGGGTCCTGTTATGATACCGGACATGACCCTGGATCGAAGCGTTCGAGTGCGTCGCTGGAAGGATGCACAGAGCGGAGGTACCCTTGGTCATATCCGAACTTGCAGGCCAACCAAGTCAGAGATGGCGCGAGTCGTGTGCTACGTCAAACGCACGAGGAAAACGCCGAGGCTTGCGAAAATAGAGATTGCGTATAGGAGGGGCTGGCCAACCAGTTTCCGGCGCGCGGACGTGGTTGGCACGGCCATATTCTAGCAGATTCTAGCCAGGTTTCTGTGTCTCTAAGTACTTGAAGATGAAGGTTGCGGTCAAGTCAAGGTTAGACGTCAAGTCACGGTTTGGGACAAGTTTTGGGTCAAGGTCGCCGGTTTAGGGTTAGGTTTAGCCTGGTTTAGCACTTCGTTCTACTCAACGGTTATGAGCACGCCAGATATCTGTACGAGTCAGTACGACTCGTGCCAATGGACCGGACAGCTCCACATAACTACGTCATCCCGAGAACGTCGTTACCAAGCGACAAGGACGTTCGCCCCAACTTCTGAATGTGCACGGTCACCTCGCAAACACCCATCGTCCGTCCCGCGCTTTCACGGATCGTCCGCATTGCGTCCGCAAATCCACGCGAGGCCCGAGCCGTGCGCGGGTCCCTCAAGCTCAAGACGTGCACGCTGAGCGCAGCGCTGACCGGTGACCGGTGACCTTCGGCATCTGTGCGCGACGACTCCGCGTCCCGCCCTGCCGCCGACTCGCGCTCGGTAAGTACTCGAGCTGCTTACTGACTTGTACTGACCAACGATCCGACTGCAGCCCTCCCGCCGCTATCCTCGAAACCAGCTTCAACGTCGCCCGCCCGCGGTCGCCACAAGTCCCCCGTCCCGGTCGAGGCGAGCAGCGAGCAGTAGACGCCACCGCGGGGGAGCATTCCGCGCACCTGCGCCCTCGCCACCGCCCTCGGTGCGTCTCCTCATCCTCTATAGATACTGACTACTGACTACTTGGATAGTACGCATCGGCGCCCCCACCCTCGCATAGTCGCCCGCGCGATGCGCCGTCGGAGCGCGCGACGTCTATGGGGCACGGTGTCGTGGTCCGGATGCGGGCGGCGCGACGCACCGCGCGCAAACGGGTCGAGCACGCAGGCGCCCACACGACGTGCCACCAAGGCCGAGTCGCGTCCGCCCGCCCGCCTGTCATCGCGCATCGCAGCGACCCCGTGCAGCGCACGCAGCGCCGCCCGCGAATCCGTGGCCGGTATGCGTGCGCGGCTCCGTGTCCTGACGTTGCTCCCGCCGCGGCTGCCTGCATCGCGGGCACGGACTCTCGAGGCCGCTGCCGCCCGCGCGTACTCAAATCCCTGCCACGGCGCCTATCCCGCGCGATTGCCGACGCCGCCCGCCCTGCCCCGCTCGCCGCTACTCAGCCCTGCGACGCGACCGCCCCCGCTGTCGTCGTCTGGGACGTGCGACTCGCGTCCTGGCGTCCTGGGAGCGGGATCGTCCGCCGCGACGGCGATGGTGCACGCTGTCCTTGGGTGCCCGTGCCCGTGCGCGACGCGTCCGCGTCCCCGCGCTCCGCCGCCCGCTTGCGTCCGGTACGTACTCTATCTACCTGCTGCCGTGTACGGGCTGATGCTCCAACACAGCTGCTTGCGTCTCCCGCCCCCATCCTCGCGGCCGTCCGGCGCCGCCCTCACCCACGATCCGCAGCGAGAATCCGCAGGCCGCTCGTGACGTGGCGTGTCCCCACATTCCTCGCGATCGTCGACGTTGCCCGCGCACGCAAGTCGCTGTCGCTGGCGCCGGTGTGCATTCCCCGCGTGCGATCGTCGACGCCGCCCGCCCTGTCCCGCAGACGCCGATCGCGCAGACGATAGCGGGAGCTCAATTGCGGACGCGCGCGTCGCTGCCCGCTCTTCGCGAGCCACGTTGCCGGCTACGGGTACCACGACCCGTGCGCGACGCCTCCGTATGTTCCCGCTCCGCGTCCCGCCGCCGTTTTCAGGCCCGCGCGCAAGGTATCTACTGTAGCTATACTACATGCCTACGCTAATCCTCCAATACAGTGCTCACTCGCTCGTCTCCCGCCGCCCTAAGCGCCAGCCTCGCAACATAAGCGCCGGCCCCGAAAGAAGCGCCGGGGCCCGTCCTGCCCGCCCCGCGCTCGTCCTCTCTTCCCGAAAACCGCCAAGTCCGGCCCCGCCGCGCTTCGAGCCGCCGACGCCGCCTCCATCGAAACGCGCCCTCGCGCGCGTCTCCCCGTCCTCGCAATCGTTGCGGGCTGCGTCGCCGGCTACGGATCCGACGATGCCCGTGCGCGCCGCCTCCGCGTTCCCGCGCCCTGCCGCCGTTTTTAGACCCGCGCGCGCCAGGTAGCTACCCAAGCTACCTACCTGCTTATATAAACTGATGCTCCGCTCCAGCGAGCGCTCGTGTCCCGCCGCCGTAAGCGCCTGCCCCGAATCCCTACCCGACTGTGTTGCGCTCGTCTCCCCGGCCGCAAACCGCCGCACGCGCGCTCGAGTCTCCGCCGCCGCCGCCGCCGCCGCCGCCGCTCCCTTCAAACTCGCGGCCGTGCGCCCGTCTCCCCGCCGCAAACCGCCGAGTCCGACCCCCGCGCCGCCGCCGCTTCACCCAAACTCCTACCGCGCCCCCGCGCCGCTCCCGCCCGGCCTCGGCCCTCGCGCCAAAAGCTTTGAACGCGCGCTGGCTGCCCGAGTCCGCCCAGGGCCGCGCATTCCCGCCGCCGAGCACGATTCGCGCGAATCGAGTCCCGCGGCGGCGGCGGGTCGGGCTGGGTCGTCCGAGAGCGCGCAAGTCAAGTCCCGAGCGGCGCGTGCCCGTCCCGACTGTCGTGACCCGCGCGGCGGCTGCTGGGACGCGCAAATCGCGTCGCGGCGGGTCGGGTCGGGTGGGATTTTCCGAGAACGCCCGTGCGCGGAAGTCGCGAGCGGCATCGCGCGCGCAAGTCCCCGGGGCACGCGTGCTCCAGCCCGCGCCGCTGCCGCTGACCAAATGACGCGAAGTTCGCGCCCCTCGCCCGAACGCGCCTTTCGCGCCGACACTGCATTGCGGTAAGCAAACCCCGCGCTTCGAGTCAGTCGGACGGACTTACCTTCCGTGCGTTCCGCAGACGCGCGCGATCGACGGGAGTGCTCTTGCGCGAGACGCAGGGACTGAGCGCCGCGGCGTACGCAGTTCGGAACGAGGGGCGAGTGGGCGGAGCAAGGCCGAGCGGGGGTCGTGTTGCTGCAGTGTCCGAAATATCAATGGAATCCATAGATCTGGAGATGTGTAAGTACATCAAACCATGCAGATTGAGAGACGGGCTTACTGTTGTGCGTTGAGGTCCGAGCTTGCTGCATAGGTTCAGCTGCGCTCACTCAAGTACGGAGGTCAACGAACACCGAGTTTGAAATGGACTGAGACTTGCCTCCAAACTAAATGCGCGCCGCGCTGAAACGCAAGGCGTCAACCTAGTCCGAAAGATACGGGCAGCGAGAAGGCTGCGTGTGTATGAGCTGCAACGTCCGTTACTGTGCGCTCAACCCGTGCGAATCCCGGGACTTGCCTCGACGGCCAAACTTGACTTTGAAGACGGGGCTTGAACGGAAAGCGCACAGACCTGAGTAAGATTAACGATCCATGCTTGTTTTTACTAGAATAAACTCACGTTGGTGATATCCGTATCAAATTGGATAGGTTGAACGAGTCCAGATCTGAAGGTCGGCGGCCGAGCGTTCAACGGCAGTGTGTAGACCTGAGTAAAAATATGCATTAGATGGGATATCCAAACGGCTCGAACGGAAAGCGCACAGACCTGAGTAAAATCAACGATGCTTGTTTTCACTAGGATAAACTCACGTTGATAGTATCCGTATCGTCTCGAAAGGTTGAACGAGTTGAAATTTGAAGGTCGAGTATTGAACGATAGCGTGCGGACCTGGATAGAACATGAATTAGATCAGAGATCCAAACTGAGTTTATTGAAACGAACTCACGCTGCATGAATACGAACTTGAAGGACCTTGACCTCAAGTGTTGATAACCTATTGAGAGTCAGACTTGAATGAACTCAGTCTGAACTCAACTTACCTTGGGACTATAGATCAAGCCAACCAACCTGTTGCGAGTTAGTATCGAACCAAGCAAGTTTGAATCCGACTTACCTAGTTTCGGCGTTTTGCGGCTTGGGGCGCACGGGCATAGTTTTGCACATAGCTATAAGCGGAATCTAACAAAAGGATTAGATTGCGTTAGTTTGTAGTAGAGTTTCGACGCACTGGTAACTTACTCCAAGATTGAGCCGCCGGTCAGCCCACTTGAACGAAAAGGCAGCTCGCGAACAAGCATAGTAGCAGCCTCTGAAACGAAGTTTAAACTCAGTGTTTGACTTCAATTGGAAGGTTGAGACTTACCTAAAGCGCACTTGAGCGCACTTGAGCGCAAATGAAGGCAGGTTAGTACGAACAAGGATAGTACCGGCCTTTGGAACAAAAATTGAGGTCAGTAATCGACTTGAAGTAGATATTTCAAGACTCACTTCTGCTTGAGCGCAAATGAAGCCAGCTTAGCGTGGGCAAGTATACTAATGGCCCTTGAAACGAGACGAGAATTAAAGTCAGTGATTGACTTCAAGTAGGATCTCCAAGACTTACCTCAAGATTGGGAGCCTACTTGAGTGCAGATGAAGCCAGCTTAGCGCAGGCAAGCATAATAACGGCCCTTGAAACCGAAAATTGAAGTCTCAAGTAGGATTTGTTAGACCTACGTTAAGATTGATAGCCCAGTTGAACGCAAATCCAGCCAGCTTACGAACAAGTAGAGTAGCGGCCTTTGAAACAAAAATCGAAGTCAGTAGGCGACTTGCAGTAGAAATTTCAAGACAAGACTTACCTTCAGATTGAGAGGCGCCTTGAGTGAAACCAGCTTGGCGCGGACAAGCATGATAACGGCCCTTGAAACCGAAGATTGAAGTCAGTAATTTACTTCAAGTAGGATGAATTAGACCTACGTTGAGATTGAGAGCCCACTTGAACGCGAATCAAACCAGCTTTGTTGACAAGCATAACGTCGGCCTTTGATGCGCAAGTCGGTTTTCGTAAGCGGAAATGTGAATTTACCGTGTCAAGTCTAGTCAGCGAGCGATGAGCTGATAGAGTTATCGAGACTTACTTCAATAGTGAACTGGCCGGTCAGTCAAGGGTACTAGCATTCCAACGGCGTCTGCGGTAAGAATATCAAAGTCAGTGACTGAGAGTTCAACAGAAAAGACTCAAGACTCACTCTCGATTGAACCGCTGGTCAGTAGAAGCAAGTGCGAGTACGAATCCGACCACACAAGTCTGAAATCGATAAGTATAAGTAAAGGTGGAATCGGAATCTGAATAAGAAACAAGAATGAATGACGCCCGCCAAAGAGTCAAGCGTTGGCCCAGATTCAAGGAGTTTGGCGTCCCAAATTGAGATGAAATGAAGGTAAAACTTACCTGTGAATGGAAGCGCAAGGCTTTCAATTGATCTGGCAAACACTAATTGATCAGAACTTGAATTAGAACAGCAACCCATAGACTCACTGGTGAGGCCGAGTGTTGCTTGCAGTCAGAGAGGCCCTACAACTTTGAGTCAATTGAAGGAACAGAAGAAAGGATAGTGAATAAGTAAAATGAAGGCCGAATGCCGACCAAGAATTAGTTTGGATTAGTTTTGGACTCGGGCAGATTGACGGCCATAAAAAGAAGTAGATCGAGACTTACAGATGAGCTTATACGTTGAAAGACTTCAAGTCGTTCACATAGTCATCTGAGAGTCGAATTAGAACTGGTATAAAGAAACCTGAATGCATATTCGACTCACCGAACAAAGCCCAGTTTTGAACCAATAGCCACACAGAGGAAGCCCTGCGAGTTCAATTAGTGTCAGACATCGTATCAGACATGCATAAGACCAAGGACTTACCTTGAAGCCCTCTGCGCAATTTGTCGGCGTGGTTGATGGACAAGAGGCGGTCCGGACCGAGGCCCCGGGTGATCCCGAGGGCGTGTGCCGACGATGCCGACGGCGTTCGGCGATGGCGAGGGGGCGTCGAGGAGCGGCTGGCATGGCATGGGGACATGTCAGAGGCTGCCAGAGGCCTGCCCATGCGCTCGGAGCACCCCTGGCGGACATGCCGGGAGGAAGAAGGTTGAGAGCGGCACAAGGAGGGAAGGAGGGCGGATGCATAATTGGCGGGGGGAAGCCCCGCCTTCTATATGTTTTCATCATCCCAGCTGTCACGGACAGCTGTCGCCGTGTGGGAACGCTCATTCCAAGTGCGATGGAGCGGGATCTGCGCCTACAGGTGTCCGCTTTTGGACATGTCAGTTGATGACAGTAAATTGTGTTTTGCACAACGACTGTTTAAGCTACTGAAGTGGGTGTACTTGGTAAAAGGTAGTATATTACCCCGCTTTAGTTCTACGCTTATGGTAGAGCATTCAGAGCACAAACTCGAAAGTCGAAATCCTAGTTATGTTGTGTATGAGCCGATTGGTGTAGCTATGCGCGGTCTGACGTGCGTGATAGACGCATCAATTTTAAGCGACGAGTTCGCCGTGAGGTAATGTGCCAGGGGGGAGCTGGAACACGGGGAACTCGAATCGAACTCTGGTACCGTTTGGTGCATAGCGCTGCACTGAGGCTCTGGAGGACCTTGAGACTTCGCGGAGCTGTGCTAGTCATATCATCACGTGACTTCACTACGTATGGGAGAGATTGTGCAACATCCCAGGTGGCGTTATGTGAATCAACCTGTACGCGCTGATTGTGTATTGTATAGCGTAGAGATCTGTGAGACAGCTGGTAACTATTTTCAAAATTTTAAAATATATTCCGAGCAATGTGGGATGAGCCACGGAGCAGTCGAGAGGTGCACCACCTCGCTATTGCAAAATTCAACCACATTGGTGTCAACAGTATTGACACATGTTGAAGATCCAGGAGGCTCCCGGACCGCTTCCGGCGGGCTCGGATAAGTCCTAAATATAATTCGCCGCGGTTTTGAGCCATAATCTTGAGCAACGCTGCCAGACGAAGTAGAACCGATTTTCACCTTCCTTTTTGGGATGCTAGCGTAGCGGCTGCGCCACTTGCGGCGAGCCAGAAGTTTTGACTTTTTTGCATGAGTTGAAAGGGCCCAAATAAAAGCGTATTGTGTACGCATTTGTGTACCGCTGCGACCGGTAGCTCAGAAATCTATGTGTGGTGCAAGTTTCTTTTTTATTAAAAAAAGAAAGAAAACTCAACCACAAGCCAAAAGAGAATGATCAAAGCTGATACTGTGTTCCGACGAGCGGCATAACCTCTCCTCCATAGCATCCATACTAGCTGCCTCACAACATATGATATGTTGTGGCCTACTACGCTGCCGATGTCACTCGGTGACACCGCTACTTCCATTCGATCGGACAATAATATCACGTACGTTTGTTTCCTTGGCACCGAGTTGACTGCGCGGCCGCTGTTGGGCAGCATCACAGGTTATGTACCCTCTTACAATATGGTTTCTCTTCCATGCCTTTTCCGAGCTAGGAGAAATACGAGGTGGAGCCCGCGGTGCTCGCCGGTATCAAAGCTGTCAGCATTCAAGCTGTATCAGCCGATCGATTAGACAGCCCGAACAAAGGCCGTAAATATGATGCCGTTTCAAAGTGTGTGCCGCGTCGCGGCACAGGTCTTTTTTTTTCCTTTTACTGTTCTTTATACCAGTTTTTGAATGCTGTGTGCTGAGAGTGCCTGCCACAGCGAATTTATAGAGGCAGACCCTGACAGAAAAAGAATGCCGACACGATGTATCGCCGTCCCGGAAACTATCTACCCAGGCTGCCAAGCGACCCATTTTAAAGTCATCCCGGATGTCATTCTGGCGATCATTTTTTTTTTTGTGAAAAGGCTGCCGGCAGGCACGTCCTGCCCTATAAAGCAAAGTGCCATACCTTCTGTTCCCCTGTGCACTCGCGGCGCCCAGCATGGCTCTGATACAAAGCAATTTGTTTGGCCGCCAGCAGGCCAAGTTTGGATTATCGGCTCATTCTGTTCAGCCGAGGCGGCGATTTGGCGCTGTCAGAAACTTGAACTGCCGGCACCCGCCAGCACCCGCCGGTGCACATCACAGGGCCCTGATCTCCACCGTGCCCTTGAAAATTTGATTGATCCCCGCCACTCTCACTTTTCAAAATCCGATTTTCAGCAGTTCTGCAAACTAGAGTAGGCCCTCTTCAAGTGCATGCTCTTCTTGAAGCTCAACTTACCTTTTTCCAATAGGTTTGGCTCCAAGTCGGAATATCTGATCGGATCATTGCGTGGCGCTGGTTCGAGTTTCCGGCACCTGCCGGAGTACAGCGATGACAGGTTCCGCCGTGCGCTTGAAAATCTGATTTTTAGCAGTCCCGCAAACCGGAGCACAGGGGCTGCATAGGTGACCTGCCTTGGATAGCATTTCCGAAGCTCAACTTGCCTTTTTTCGAGAGGTTTGGCCGGCGGCAGGAAACATTTGTTTGTATTATGGTGTTGAGCCGAGGCAGCGACTTGGCACTGTCTGACAGAAATTCGAGTTGCCGGCGCACGCTGACAACGAAGACCACTGATCCCCGCCGTGCCGCTGAGAGTTCAATTGCACTCTCAATTTTCAAAATTCAATTTTTAGCACCCGCAAACCAGTGCACAGAGACCGTTGAAAATGTGATTTTTGGTGGTCCGCAAAACAAGCCAAAGTGATTCAAGTGTGATGCCGCCTGCTGCTCAGACTAATACATGCACACTGTTCTTATGGCAGTTGATTGCCCTGAGTCCGCGGATCGCCTGCCGCCGCTCTCATTTCCAAAGTGATTTTTGGCATTCGTGCAAGCTATACTTTTGAAAACTCGATTTTCTGCACTCCCGCAAACTAGGCTACCCTGCCTGGTCTGCAGGAACGAAGTCCGATGCTCGAAATCTTTGCAGGTATGGATACGCGAGTACCCGAGCCGGGCTTCCGTAACGTAACACGCGTATCAATCGATATACCTTTGTCGAGTTGACCAAATAACAACAATCCACCTCTTGTCCTTTACCTCCACCTTCCGTCCCCATCCCACATCCATATCATATACATAGCTACATTCCCTTCTTGCTTGTCTCTCATTCACACACTCTTCGCCTATTCCCTCCCGCTCTCTGTCCACTCCTTGCTCCTTTCCCACTTCCTCTTCTGTGCCATCCTCCTCACTCTGAACCTGTTTTGCACAGGCTTCGCACTGGACTACCGATGCATCATCTCGCTCCCCTCCCTTCCATTCTTTCCAGCTCGTCCGGTCCTGTCCTTTCCATCCAATTGACTTGCTCTTATGGTCCATTTACTTCCCTCTTCCTCCCACAATGTTCCTCCCCACTCCGAGGCCATGCTGCCCAAGCTTTGTACTGCGTTGCCAGCAGGCGCTTCAGCACGTGACCGTGCACGCTGGCCCCACGCGGCAGTGGCGTGCTCCGAGGCTTTTTTTTTTTGCTACCTACGCACTTGCTCCTTATTCTGTCCTTTCTATCGCATTTCCTCCCCCTTTTTCTGGTATATATCGCCTGTTCTCCCCTCTCCCCTCCCCTACTCCGCATCTTCCCCCCCTCCACTCGCGCCCGTTCCGGCCCTTGTCGCGCTGGGATCACTGACGCGACAAATCACGTGACCGCGGCCTGACGCGCTCGAGACGTGTTTTCGACGCATTTTTCTGCGGCGGGTGAGGTCAGCGTGTCTTTTTGCCTTGCCGCTCCCGTGCTGATACTTGGTCCCCTTTGTGCAGGTGCAGTCATTCCCATACTAACTTCACGCTCGTAAGCCCCCCCCCCCTTATTTTTGCGCACCACGACCACTGACCCCCGGCTGGCCTCCCCTGACCTTCGGGACGGGGAGACTATGCCGGTGCGGGGTAAGTTGAGGGGGAAGGTCGCTTCGTAGAAGGCTCTTTTTTTCAAACCACAGTAGTGGTAAGCCCCGCCTATCACGCCGAGCCACCGGCATCCCGCTTTTCTCGCAACGCCATCAGTCGGAACGAGTACATATCATTGGTGCAATCAATATATTCAGTGATTCTACGAGACGAACGAGCATAATACGATATAACTGTCCAGTGTCCTGGCTGAGCACACAAGCTGCTCACGAGCGGGCCGACGCACCATTGATTCCATTCTATAGCCCAGATTTGAAACAAGCCAGAGGAGGGCGGCAAGCCACTCACGAGCTGCGCAAACGCTTGCGAGGACATGGCGAGCAAGATACGCCGCTTGTACCGGCGCCACATCATGGCGTAGGACCGCCCGTCCCCGGAGTTCCTCTGCGCTCGTAAGCCCAGGGCGGTCCGAGGCACGCCGTGCAACACACCTCCGCCATGACCTTGTCCTTGATCTCCTGGAACTCCGCCAGAGCGACGCGATCGTGCGGGTCCCCGCCACGCAGATCGATGAGCACGCGCATCCCCTCGTCATCCTTGTCCGTGTCAATGAGCCATCTATCGACGCGTCAGCGCACCACCGAACACAGGATGCAGCCGCACCTCGGGCTCTCGGGCATAAAGAGCGACCCGCCGGCAAGAATCGCGCCGATGATACACTGCACGAAGAGCGGGATGCGCCACGAGTTGTTGGATTCGATGAATGAGCAGAAGTAGTCGGTCCACTACCCGTCCTAGGTCAAAATATGCGCTCGGAGATGGCAGCGACGGCGCACCACGGAGAAGGCGTATCCAAAGACATTGCACGTGAATTCTGCACAGGCCAGCGCGCCTCGCTGCGGCATCATGAGCAAGCCAGCGCGCGCTGCTGGTATTCGGACGTACGTGATTCGGCGGGGACACCTCGCTCTGATATATCGGCACGATCGTGCTGGACGAGAAAGTATGAGGCGCAGATTGACCGCCGCGTGGCTACGCACGAGAGCAGCCCGACGCCGAATCCACTGACGATGCGTCCCACAACGATCATGCCGAAACTGGAGGTGAACGTCTGGACCGCGCCCCCGAGCGTAAAGACCACCGCGCCGATGAAGAGCGTCCCCTTGCGGCCTATGGTGTCGCCCACCCGACCAGCAGCAAGGGACGTTACTGTAACCATCGGTTAGATTGCTGCAGGTTCTCGGACGAAACCCCGCTTTCCAAAAGCGCCAACCTGTGGAACGGGGATGAGTTCATAGCGCGTCGCTGACAGCGAGCACCCCACCTCGAGCACCGCAATCATGCTTCCAAGCTTCACTGACCCAGGCGCGTCGAAGTACTGGATAAAGTGGGGTCCTGTTATGATACCGGACATGACCCTGGATCGAAGCGTTCGAGTGCGTCGCTGGAAGGATGCACAGAGCGGAGGTACCCTTGGTCATATCCGAACTTGCAGGCCAACCAAGTCAGAGATGGCGCGAGTCGTGTGCTACGTCAAACGCACGAGGAAAACGCCGAGGCTTGCGAAAATAGAGATTGCGTATAGGAGGGGCTGGCCAACCAGTTTCCGGCGCGCGGACGTGGTTGGCACGGCCATATTCTAGCAGATTCTAGCCAGGTTTCTGTGTCTCTAAGTACTTGAAGATGAAGGTTGCGGTCAAGTCAAGGTTAGACGTCAAGTCACGGTTTGGGACAAGTTTTGGGTCAAGGTCGCCGGTTTAGGGTTAGGTTTAGCCTGGTTTAGCACTTCGTTCTACTCAACGGTTATGAGCACGCCAGATATCTGTACGAGTCAGTACGACTCGTGCCAATGGACCGGACAGCTCCACATAACTACGTCATCCCGAGAACGTCGTTACCAAGCGACAAGGACGTTCGCCCCAACTTCTGAATGTGCACGGTCACCTCGCAAACACCCATCGTCCGTCCCGCGCTTTCACGGATCGTCCGCATTGCGTCCGCAAATCCACGCGAGGCCCGAGCCGTGCGCGGGTCCTCAGCTCAAGACGTGCACGCTGAGCGCAGCGCTGACCGGTGACCGGTGACCTTCGGCATCTGTGCGCGACGACTCCGCGTCCCGCCCTGCCGCCGACTCGCGCTCGGTAAGTACTCGAGCTGCTTACTGACTTGTACTGACCAACGATCCGACTGCAGCCCTCCCGCCGCTATCCTCGAAACCAGCTTCAACGTCGCCCGCCCGCGGTCGCCACAAGTCCCCCGTCCCGGTCGAGGCGAGCAGCGAGCAGTAGACGCCACCGCGGGGGAGCATTCCGCGCAGCTGCGCCCTCGCCACCGCCCTCGGTGCGTCTCCTCATCCTCTATAGATACTGACTACTGACTACTTGGATAGTACGCATCGGCGCCCCCACCCTCGCATAGTCGCCCGCGCGATGCGCCGTCGGAGCGCGCGACGTCTATGGGGCACGGTGTCGTGGTCCGGATGCGGGCGGCGCGACGCACCGCGCGCAAACGGGTCGAGCACGCAGGCGCCCACACGACGTGCCACCAAGGCCGAGTCGCGTCCGCCCGCCCGCCTGTCATCGCGCATCGCAGCGACCCCGTGCAGCGCACGCAGCGCCGCCCGCGAATCCGTGGCCGGTATGCGTGCGCGGCTCCGTGTCCTGACGTTGCTCCCGCCGCGGCTGCCTGCATCGCGGGCACGGACTCTCGAGGCCGCTGCCGCCCGCGCGTACTCAAATCCCTGCCACGGCGCCTATCCCGCGCGATTGCCGACGCCGCCCGCCCTGCCCCGCTCGCCGCTACTCAGCCCTGCGACGCGACCGCCCCCGCTGTCGTCGTCTGGGACGTGCGACTCGCGTCCTGGCGTCCTGGGAGCGGGATCGTCCGCCGCGACGGCGATGGTGCACGCTGTCCTTGGGTGCCCGTGCCCGTGCGCGACGCGTCCGCGTCCCCGCGCTCCGCCGCCCGCTTGCGTCCGGTACGTACTCTATCTACCTGCTGCCGTGTACGGGCTGATGCTCCAACACAGCTGCTTGCGTCTCCCGCCCCCATCCTCGCGGCCGTCCGGCGCCGCCCTCACCCACGATCCGCAGCGAGAATCCGCAGGCCGCTCGTGACGTGGCGTGTCCCCACATTCCTCGCGATCGTCGACGTTGCCCGCGCACGCAAGTCGCTGTCGCTGGCGCCGGTGTGCATTCCCCGCGTGCGATCGTCGACGCCGCCCGCCCTGTCCCGCAGACGCCGATCGCGCAGACGATAGCGGGAGCTCAATTGCGGACGCGCGCGTCGCTGCCCGCTCTTCGCGAGCCACGTTGCCGGCTACGGGTACCACGACCCGTGCGCGACGCCTCCGTATGTTCCCGCTCCGCGTCCCGCCGCCGTTTTCAGGCCCGCGCGCAAGGTATCTACTGTAGCTATACTACATGCCTACGCTAATCCTCCAATACAGTGCTCACTCGCTCGTCTCCCGCCGCCCTAAGCGCCAGCCTCGCAACATAAGCGCCGGCCCCGAAAGAAGCGCCGGGGCCCGTCCTGCCCGCCCCGCGCTCGTCCTCTCTTCCCGAAAACCGCCAAGTCCGGCCCCGCCGCGCTTCGAGCCGCCGACGCCGCCTCCATCGAAACGCGCCCTCGCGCGCGTCTCCCCGTCCTCGCAATCGTTGCGGGCTGCGTCGCCGGCTACGGATCCGACGATGCCCGTGCGCGCCGCCTCCGCGTTCCCGCGCCCTGCCGCCGTTTTTAGACCCGCGCGCGCCAGGTAGCTACCCAAGCTACCTACCTGCTTATATAAACTGATGCTCCGCTCCAGCGAGCGCTCGTGTCCCGCCGCCGTAAGCGCCTGCCCCGAATCCCTACCCGACTGTGTTGCGCTCGTCTCCCCGGCCGCAAACCGCCGCACGCGTGCTCGAGTCTCCGCCGCCGCCGCCGCCGCCGCCGCTCCCTTCAAACTCGCGGCCGTGCGCCCGTCTCCCCGCCGCAAACCGCCGAGTCCGACCCCCGCGCCGCCGCCGCTTCACCCAAACTCCTACCGCGCCCCCGCGCCGCTCCCGCCCGGCCTCGGCCCTCGCACCAAAAGCTTTGAACGCGCGCTGGCTGCCCGAGTCCGCCCAGGGCCGCGCATTCCCGCCGCCGAGCACGATTCGCGCGAATCGAGTCCCGCGGCGGCGGCGGGTCGGGCTGGTCGTCGAGCGCGCGAGGCGCGCTGCACGTGCGCGCAAGTCAAGTCCCGAGCGGCGCGTGCCCGTCCCGACTGTCGTGACCCGCGCGGCGGCTGCTGGGACGCGCAAATCGCGTCGCGGCGGGTCGGGTGGGATTTTCCGAGAACGCCCGTGCGCGGAAGTCGCGAGCGGCATCGCGCGCGCAAGTCCCCGCGGCGCCGCGCGTTCGCCTCCAGCCCGCGCCGCTGCCGCTGACCAAATGACGCGAAGTTCGCGCCCCTCGCCCGAACGCGCCTTTCGCGCCGACACTGCATTGCGGTAAGCAAACCCCGCGCTTCGAGTCAGTCGGACGGACTTACCTTCCGTGCGTTCCGCAGACGCGCGCGATCGACGGGAGTGCTCTTGCGCGAGACGCAGGGACTGAGCGCCGCGGCGTACGCAGTTCGGAACGAGGGGCGAGTGGGCGGAGCAAGGCCGAGCGGGGGTCGTGTTGCTGCAGTGTCCGAAATATCAATGGAATCCATAGATCTGGAGATGTGTAAGTACATCAAACCATGCAGATTGAGAGACGGGCTTACTGTTGTGCGTTGAGGTCCGAGCTTGCTGCATAGGTTCAGCTGCGCTCACTCAAGTACGGAGGTCAACGAACACCGAGTTTGAAATGGACTGAGACTTGCCTCCAAACTAAATGCGCGCCGCGCTGAAACGCAAGGCGTCAACCTAGTCCGAAAGATACGGGCAGCGAGAAGGCTGCGTGTGTATGAGCTGCAACGTCCGTTACTGTGCGCTCAACCCGTGCGAATCCCGGGACTTGCCTCGACGGCCAAACTTGACTTTGAAGACGGGGCTTGAACGGAAAGCGCACAGACCTGAGTAAGATTAACGATCCATGCTTGTTTTTACTAGAATAAACTCACGTTGGTGATATCCGTATCAAATTGGATAGGTTGAACGAGTCCAGATCTGAAGGTCGGCGGCCGAGCGTTCAACGGCAGTGTGTAGACCTGAGTAAAAATATGCATTAGATGGGATATCCAAACGGCTCGAACGGAAAGCGCACAGACCTGAGTAAAATCAACGATGCTTGTTTTCACTAGGATAAACTCACGTTGATAGTATCCGTATCGTCTCGAAAGGTTGAACGAGTTGAAATTGAAGGTCGAGTATTGAACGATAGCGTGCGGACCTGGATAGAACATGAATTAGATCAGAGATCCAAACTGAGTTTATTGAAACGAACTCACGCTGCATGAATACGAACTTGAAGGACCTTGACCTCAAGTGTTGATAACCTATTGAGAGTCAGACTGAATGAACTCAGTCTGAACTCAACTTACCTTGGGACTATAGATCAAGCCAACCAACCTGTTGCGAGTTAGTATCGAACCAAGCAAGTTTGAATCCGACTTACCTAGTTTCGGCGTTTTGCGGCTTGGGGCGCACGGGCATAGTTTTGCACATAGCTATAAGCGGAATCTAACAAAAGGATTAGATTGCGTTAGTTTGTAGTAGAGTTTCGACGCACTGGTAACTTACTCCAAGATTGAGCCGCCGGTCAGCCCACTTGAACGAAAAGGCAGCTCGCGAACAAGCATAGTAGCAGCCTCTGAAACGAAGTTTAAACTCAGTGTTGACTTCAATTGGAAGGTTGAGACTTACCTAAAGCGCACTTGAGCGCACTTGAGCGCAAATGAAGGCAGGTTAGTACGAACAAGGATAGTACCGGCCTTTGGAACAAAAATTGAGGTCAGTAATCGACTTGAAGTAGATATTTCAAGACTCACTTCTGCTTGAGCGCAAATGAAGCCAGCTTAGCGTGGGCAAGTATACTAATGGCCCTTGAAACGAGACGAGAATTAAAGTCAGTGATTGACTTCAAGTAGGATCTCCAAGACTTACCTCAAGATTGGGAGCCTACTTGAGTGCAGATGAAGCCAGCTTAGCGCAGGCAAGCATAATAACGGCCCTTGAAACCGAAAATTGAAGTCTCAAGTAGGATTTGTTAGACCTACGTTAAGATTGATAGCCCAGTTGAACGCAAATCCAGCCAGCTTACGAACAAGTAGAGTAGCGGCCTTTGAAACAAAAATCGAAGTCAGTAGGCGACTTGCAGTAGAAATTTCAAGACAAGACTTACCTTCAGATTGAGAGGCGCCTTGAGTGAAACCAGCTTGGCGCGGACAAGCATGATAACGGCCCTTGAAACCGAAGATTGAAGTCAGTAATTTACTTCAAGTAGGATGAATTAGACCTACGTTGAGATTGAGAGCCCACTTGAACGCGAATCAAACCAGCTTTGTTGACAAGCATAACGTCGGCCTTTGATGCGCAAGTCGGTTTTCGTAAGCGGAAATGTGAATTTACCGTGTCAAGTCTAGTCAGCGAGCGATGAGCTGATAGAGTTATCGAGACTTACTTCAATAGTGAACTGGCCGGTCAGTCAAGGGTACTAGCATTCCAACGGCGTCTGCGGTAAGAATATCAAAGTCAGTGACTGAGAGTTCAACAGAAAAGACTCAAGACTCACTCTCGATTGAACCGCTGGTCAGTAGAAGCAAGTGCGAGTACGAATCCGACCACACAAGTCTGAAATCGATAAGTATAAGTAAAGGTGGAATCGGAATCTGAATAAGAAACAAGAATGAATGACGCCCGCCAAAGAGTCAAGCGTTGGCCCAGATTCAAGGAGTTTGGCGTCCCAAATTGAGATGAAATGAAGGTAAAACTTACCTGTGAATGGAAGCGCAAGGCTTTCAATTGATCTGGCAAACACTAATTGATCAGAACTTGAATTAGAACAGCAACCCATAGACTCACTGGTGAGGCCGAGTGTTGCTTGCAGTCAGAGGGCCCTACAACTTTGAGTCAATTGAAGGAACAGAAGAAAGGATAGTGAATAAGTAAAATGAAGGCCGAATGCCGACCAAGAATTAGTTTGGATTAGTTTTGGACTCGGGCAGATTGACGGCCATAAAAAGAAGTAGATCGAGACTTACAGATGAGCTTATACGTTGAAAGACTTCAAGTCGTTCACATAGTCATCTGAGAGTCGAATTAGAACTGGTATAAAGAAACCTGAATGCATATTCGACTCACCGAACAAAGCCCAGTTTTGAACCAATAGCCACACAGAGGAAGCCCTGCGAGTTCAATTAGTGTCAGACATCGATCAGACATGCATACCAAGGACTTACCTTGAAGCCCTCTGCGCAATTTGTCGGCGTGGTTGATGGACAAGAGGCGGTCCGGACCGAGGCCCCGGGTGATCCCGAGGGCGTGTGCCGACGATGCCGACGGCGTTCGGCGATGGCGAGGGGGCGTCGAGGAGCGGCTGGCATGCATGGGGACATGTCAGAGGCTGCCAGAGGCCTGCCCATGCGCTCGGAGCACCCTGGCGGACATGCCGGGAGGAAGAAGGTTGAGAGCGGCACAAGGAGGGAAGGAGGGCGGATGCATAATTGGCGGGGGGGGGAAGCCCCGCTTCTTCTATATGTTTTCATCATCCCAGCTGTCACGGACAGCTGTCGCCGTGTGGGAACGCTCATTCCAAGTGCGATGGAGCGGGATCTGCGCCTACAGGTGTCCGCTTTTGGACATGTCAGTTGATGACAGTAAATTGTGTTTTGCACAACGACTGTTTAAGCTACTGAAGTGGGTGTACTTGGTAAAAGGTAGTATATTACCCCGCTTTAGTTCTACGCTTATGGTAGAGCATTCAGAGCACAAACTCGAAAGTCGAAATCCTAGTTATGTTGTGTATGAGCCGATTGGTGTGTAGCTATGCGCGGTCTGACGTGCGTGATAGACGCATCAATTTTAAGCGACGAGTTCGCCGTGAGGTAATGTGCCAAGGGGGGAGCTGGAACACGGGGAACTCGAATCGAACTCTGGTACCGTTTGGTCATAGCGCTGCACTGAGGCTCTGGAGGACCTTGACCTTGAGGACTTCGCGGAGCTGTGCTAGTCATATCATCACGTGACTTCACTACGTATGGGAAGATTGTGCAACATCCCAGGTGGCGTTATGTGAATCAACCTGTACGCGCTGATTGTGTATTGTATAGCGTAGAGATCTGTGAGACAGCTGGTAACTATTTTCAAAATTTTAAAATATATTCCGAGCAATGTGGGATGAGCCACGGAGCAGTCGAGAGGTGCACCACCTCGCTATTGCAAATTCAACCACATTGGTGTCAACAGTATTGACACATGTTGAAGATCCAGGAGGCTCCCGGACCGCTTCCGGCGGGCTCGGATAAGTCCTAATATAATTCGCCGCGGTTTTGAGCCATAATCTTGAGCAACGCTGCCAGACGAAGTAGAAACCGATTTTCACCTTCCTTTTTGGGATGCTAGCGTAGCGGCTGCGCCACTTGCGGCGAGCCAGAAGTTTTGACTTTTTTGCATGAGTTGAAAGGGCCCAAATAAAAGCGTATTGTGTACGCATTTGTGTACCGCTGCGACCGGTAGCTCAGAAATCTATGTGTGGTGCAAGTTTCTTTTTTATTAAAAAAAGAAAGAAAACTCAACCACAAGCCAAAAGAGAATGATCAAAGCTGATACTGTGTTCCGACGAGCGGCATAACCTCTCCTCCATAGCATCCATACTAGCTGCCTCACAACATATGATATGTTGTGGCCTACTACGCTGCCGATGTCACTCGGTGACACCGCTACTTCCATTCGATCGGACAATAATATCACGTACGTTTGTTTCCTTGGCACCGAGTTGACTGCGCGGCCGCTGTTGGGCAGCATCACAGGTTATGTACCCTCTTACAATATGGTTTCTCTTCCATGCCTTTTCCGAGCTAGGAGAAATACGAGGTGGAGCCGCGGTGCTCGCCGGTATCAAAGCTGTCAGCATTCAAGCTGTATCAGCGATCGATTAGACAGCCCGAAAAAGGCCGTAAATATGATGCCGTTTCAAAGTGTGTGCCGCGTCGCGGCACAGGTCTTTTTTTTCCTTTTACTGTTCTTTATACCAGTTTTTGAATGCTGTGTGCTGAGAGTGCCTGCCACAGCGAATTTATAGAGGCAGACCCTGACAGAAAAAGAATGCCGACACGATGTATCGCCGTCCCGGAAACTATCTACCCAGGCTGCCAAGCGACCCATTTTAAAGTCATCCCGGATGTCATTCTGGCGATCATTTTTTTTTTTGTGAA